>OX411556.1:7741002-7938502 GCA_948146395.1 Fragum whitleyi
TCTAAAGCGTGATAATAATTACTGAAAAACATGGTTAAATTCCATTTATTAGTCTCTAAAAATGATTTTCAAAGTGTTTCCCTTTTTCAAATTTATATGACAAGCTCCACTAGCTCTTTTAAGTTGACAACAAAGTTTATATGTGTCTTTTATTTGAAAGGAGGTCATCATCAAACCTGAAGAATAGACATGATACCACTTAGCTTCATTGATGTCGAAAGGGTAACGTTATGCCAATTATGTGGAAAAAGTTTAGAGTAAATATGTATCCCCATGATCAGTTGAAAGGAATATTCTAGGACAGTATCGGGAAAAGTAGGGTAGGGTGGGGCAAAACGCCCCCCAAATGAACTATCGGTCATATTTTGGAAACAAATCAAGATATTGAGGCGTTTTCTGTATTGTGATAAACATTTCAGTTTACCGGATATTATGGAACTCGTTTATATTCCTTATGCAGTCACATCTTGATGATATTCATGAAAACATGATTTTTTTGAAAATATATTGGCCATAACCCACCCGGGGGCGTTTTGCCCCTTGCCATTATTTTGCCATTATTTGCGTGATAAATGTATTTAAACGTTTTTTACAAACCTTTATTATACCCCAAACACGTTCAATATATGCTGATTGTTTAAATACGTTCACCTAAGTTTGATCAGCCATAAGATTAGGTGTTCAAACCACCTTGTGTGCGAGGGAGCTCTTAATTTCAAAGGACCTTTTGGGAATTTAGCTATTTTGATTGTTGGTCCTCGTGGCTTTCATCATTTGACCCTTTTTTACCATCATTTTCGATGTCTTATATGTCTTATATCTTTTCCCCAATACAATTGATTAAAGGAAGCGATGCAAATAATAACTAAGTTGTTGGAACGAATGGGAAATGACATAATTTCACAATATCGCTTCTTCTCCATAGTTAAATGGAGGAAGAAATTCCAAATACAATTTTGGGTCTCTTTAAAACGTCTCTACAAGAATTGAATCCCTTAAAGTTCGTTAACGATAATTTTTTACTCGACGTTAACAGATTTTAAAGTAAATACAACTGAACAGTTAATAAACGTTCCGTTATTTTCGGTATATTATTTTAATTCCACGGTTGACAATGGAATTTTTACTGATTCTGTGGATAGAAATGAATAAACCAAATGCTGGTATTCTTTCATATTTGAGAAAATTGTCCTCCATAATTAGCCTCCATAAAAACCGGATGGATGACATCGGATAAAATATTACTTTAGACCGACGTTATGATGACGTAAGTATTAATTGTTGCATTACCGATCAGTCATCTTTGTTTATGCTTAAAATATCACGGGATGCATTTGCCAGTTATAAGTAGAATATTTTAATGTTCAAGATAGTTCTATCAATCACGTATATCATTTATAGATATGCTATTTTTTAAATTAGGGTGTGTGTAAGGGGGTGGGCATTAAAAACTAGCTTGAACAAAGAAAATATCTCTTTGTTCTTTATAAATAAAATACTTATATTTGCTTATGTAGCAAATTAATCAAACCTTTCACTAAGACCCATTGCAACATTTGATTTGTTACAAAACACAACTTAAACTAACATTCAAATGGGGCAAAACGCCCCCGGTGAATGGGGCATAACGCCCAAGGAACATTCCTGAAAAATCAAAATATTCCGAACGTATCAAATGCGTTTACGAATTCGGTGTTTATACTTAAAATCTCAATATAATGCATAATATGTATTTTTGGGTGCAAAAAGATTATTTAACCCGGAACAGTATAACACGAAACAAAAGAGTTCACATAATTGTAAGAATAGGGTTCAAAACAAATTTTTCACTCTATTTCTTGCTTTTTAATGACAGAAGTTTATCTTTTTATACGAGTAACCTACTCGTGTTAAGTTTTGATATTAAGGACCTTATAACGTCATATATGTTGGAACTACCGAGAAATTGACGGGGGCGTTTTACCCCAAGGGGCGTTTTATCCCACCCTACCCTAATCTACAAATATAGAAAGATTCGGATATTGAAGGAATTTTCCATAGAGAGCCATTTTTCCATGTCGCAGAATAAGCTTGCAAAACAAATACGATTTATGCAAGTCAAATCATTAGAAAAAATGTGAATGTCATAAAATCTGTCCATATGTGTACGAAAGAAATGATAAAAATAAATTTTGTTACACGAAGGCCCCTTTTCTCATGACGCGGCAACATAACACATTGAAGTTAAAAACCCTGAGAAAGTTCGATCCCCCAAAAATTATATACCCAAACTAATCAATATCAGCGACGAATACTAATCTTTCTTTTATGCTTTTCGGTGGTTTATCGAAAAATAACGGTAGATTATCACTTGATAATCTCATCGCAAAAGCAGTGAAATTATCAAAAACTTATACCCTGCTTTTGTGCATTTCATCCTATCTGACGTCATCTATGCGGGGCGAAATAAGTGACGTCACAATGAACGTGGCATAGCAATCACGCGAAAAATGACGCGCTTTACGAAAATATGTCCTAGAAATTTCACATTTTGTCTCATTTTTGCAACAAAGAAATAGAATAATCGTTTGTTTTTCGAGTAAGATCGTTTAATTTTTCATTTCGTGAACAACAAAAGCTATATTTTCGAGAAAATATAGCTTTTGTTATTCATTCAATGAAATATAAATCGATCTTACACTAAATCAAACGATTATCCTCTATCTTAATCACCATATAGGTCCATTTTTGTGACAAACGATATTTAAAGAGCCAATACTATCAGCATAAAGCTAAAATATGAGAGCATGTATAAGACTATTTTAATTGACTCGACACCCCGTAGTGCCCCAATCGGGAACGCTCGGCGTTTCTACGGAATACCTCGGGAATAATACGGGCGCTGCCATGAAAGCGCGTTTTTTTCGCACGTGGGTTTATATGACGTCATAAACGCAACTGAGGATGACGCTGCGAAAAGCAAAATCAACGTAAGGTAAAAATTGGGCATATAATGATTTGAAAACAAAACGCAGTGTTTTACCGCGTTTTGCTTTCAAATCATTATATGCCAAAATGATCTCTATAGAGGATCTGAAAGCATTAAAGAAATTTGCTTTTCTTCAAGCGTATTAACCAAACTACCAAAGAAGCCGAATTATCTAAAAATTGACCAAAAATTACTAAACTTACGTCCGAGGTACTTTCCAGTTTACGGAAATGTCCGAGCGATGTTCCGAATTGTAGTACCCATGTAATCAGTACGATTAGGATTAATTAAAGGAATTTGAAAGGGCACGTCCGATTCTTTGTAATATTTCAACACAAAGGGTCACTTTTGGGTGACGCGAAAGCCTATAGAACCAGAGTTTTCAGCGAGATTAGGATCAATGAAAGGAAACTGAAAGAGTATATCCTCAGTATTTATGCAAAATTTGGTTGAAGTTTGTCTTGTGTTTTACAAAATGTTCGACCTGTCCAAATTCAAAGGTTTTGCAGACGAAAACGAAGTCGATTTAATTTGAAAAATAACCATTCGGTAGGGTAAAAAATAGTGTGGAACAAGAAGAAATTGCTTGGCAGAGAGAGGGAGAAGTTGTTTAAAGTGAAAGTTAACAAATGGGCGGACAGAGGCACGGACATACGACGGCCACCAGGTCATTACAATAGCCCCGCTGGACTTCGTCCAGTAGAGCTAAAAATGACCGGCCGCTCTTTTATAAGTTCATTTTTTTTTCTCTGATGAAAAGGTTACCCGATGATCGTTCCAGGAAATATGTTTTTCAAATGAAAAATAACCGAAAAAGACATTTTTTCAACCTTCAAAAAAAAAAAAAAAAAAATATGGATGAATTTAATAAATCAGACCTTTCCTGTGGAATTTGGTTGAATTCTATATGATTTTCGATCAGAACATTTTTCAAAGATAAAAAAAAATCCTTTAAGGTAGTCTGACACCATTAGGCACTTGTTTCAATCTTTAACAAATAAATATATTTCGCAGAGTGTACCTTTATGATTATTCGACCAAAAACTCAACATAGCTTTTCGAAGAAAATGGGGATTTTTGGAAATACATTTTTTTCTTGCAAAAATGGCACGAAAAAAATAATAAGGAGCTTAAGGTCCGTGAAGTTGGCAGCCTAGCAGCCTAGCAGCCTAGCAGAGTGAAGTTGGCAGCCTAGCAGCCTAGCAGCCTAGCAGACTAAAATTTTTTTTATCAAATTTATTGATATATAACCCTAGTATTAAACACTAGAAGTCACATCAAACCGAAAACACTGAAATTCTAGCGAATGTAGAACTGTTCCGGATAAATCACGTTATTCAACTTTTCCGACCAAAATGTCCCGAAAATTGCCCGCAACATATCAATATCGCCCTAACAAATATAAGAACTTTAATCTTTTGATAAAAAAACGATAGTGGTCGTTTGAGGATGCTACGCTGCTAGACTGCTGGAAATGTGTAGTTGGCAGTCTGGCAGCCTAGCAGCCTAGCAGCCTAGCAGAGTGAAGTTGGCAGCCTAGCAGCCTAGCAGCCTAGCAGACTAAAAATTTTTTTATCAAATTTATTGATATATAACCCTAGTATTAAACACTAGAAGTCACTTCAAACCGTAAACACTGAAATTCTAGTGAATGTAGAACTGTTCCGGATATATCACGTTATTCAACTTTTCCGACCAAAATGTCCCGAAAATTGCCCGCAACATATCAATCTCGCCCTAACAAATATAAGAACTTTAATCTTTTGATAAAAAAACGATGGTGGTCGTTTGAGGATGCTACGCTGCTAGACTGCTGGAAATGTGAAGTTGGCAGTCTGGCAGCCTAGCAGCCTAGCAGCCTAGCAGAGTGAAGTTGGCAGCCTAGCAGCCTAGCAGCCTAGCAGACTGAATTTTTTTTATCAAATTTATTGATATATAACACTAGTATTAAACACTAGAAGTCACGTCAAACCGAAAACACTGAAATTCTATTGAATGTAGAACTGTTCCGGATAAATCACGTTATTCAACTTTTCCGACCAAAATGTCCCGAAAATTGCCCGCAACATATCAATCTCGCCCTAACAAATATAAGAACTTTAATCTTTTGATAAAAAACGATAGTGGTCGTTTGAGGATGCTAAGCTGCTAGACTACTGGAAATGTGAAGTTTGCAGTCTGGCAGCCTAGCAGCCTAGCAGCCTAGCAGAGTGAAGTTGGCAGCCTAGCAGCCTAGCAGCCTAGCAGACTAAAATTTTTTTTATCAAATTTATTGATATATAACCCTAGTATTAAACTCTAGAAGTCACGTCAAACCGAAAACACTGAAATTCTAGTGAATGAAGATTTGTTCCGGATATATCACGTTATTCAACTTTTCCGACCAAAATGTCCCGAAAATTGCCCGCAACATATCAATATCGCACTAACAAATATGAGAACTTTAATCTTTTGAAAAAAAACGAAAGTGGTCATTTTAGTATGCTACGCTGCTAGACTGCTGGAAATGTGAAGTTGGCAGTCTAGCAGCCTAGCAGCCTAGCAGAGTGAAGTTGGCAGCCTAGCAGCCTAGCAGACTGAAATTTTTTTTATCAAAATTATTGATATCTAACACTAGTATTGAACACTAGAAGTCACTTCAAAACGTAAACACTAAAATTCTAGTGAATGAAGATTTGTTCCGGATATATCACGTTATTCAACTTTTCCGACCAAAATGTCCGAAAATTGCCCGCAACATATCAATCTCGCCAACTTCACTCTGCTAGGCTGCTAGGCTGCCAGACTGCCAACTACACATTTCCAGCAGTCTAGCAGCGTAGCATCCTCAAACGACCACTATCGTTTTTTTATCAAAAGATTAAAGTTCTTATATTTGTTAGGGCGAGATTGATATGTTGCGGGCAATTTTCGGGACATTTTGGTCGGAAAAGTTGAATAACGTGATATATCCGGAACAAATCTTCATTCACTAGAATTTTAGTGTTTACGGTTTGAAGTGACTTCTAGTGTTTAATACTAGTGTTATATATCAATAAATTTCATAAAAAAAATTTCAGTCTGCTAGGCTGCTAGGCTGCTAGGCTGCTAGGCTGCCAACTTCACTCTGCTAGGCTGCTAGGCTGCTAGGCTGCCAGACTGCCAACTTCACATTTCCAGCATTCTAGCGGCGTAGCATACTAAAACGACCACTATCGTTTTTTTATCAAAAGATTAAAGTTCTTATATTTGTTAGGGCGATATTGATATGTTGCGGGCAATTTTCGGGACATTTTGGTCGGAAAAGTTGAATAACGTGATATATCCGGAACAGTTCTACATTCACTAGAATTTCAGTGTTTACGGTTTGAAGTGACTTCTAGTGTTTAATACTAGGGTTATATATCAATAAATTTGATGAAAAAAAATTCAGTCTGCTAGGCTGCTAGGCTGCTAGGCTGCCAACTTCACTCTGCTAGGCTGCTAGGCTGCCAGACTGCCAACTTCACATTTCCAGCAGTCTAGTAGCGTAGCATCCTCAAACGACCACTATCGTTTTTTTATCAAAAGATTAAAGTTCTTATATTTTTAAGGCGATATTGATATGTTGCGGGCAATTTTCGGGACATTTTGGTCGGAAAAGTTGAATAACGTGATTTATCCGGAACAGTTCTACATTCGCTAGAATTTCAGTGTTTTCGGTTTGACGTGACTTCTAGTGTTTAATACTAGGGTTATATATCAATAAATTTGATAAAAAAATTTTAGTCTGCTAGGCTGCTAGGCTGCTAGGCTGCCAACTTCACTCTGCTAGGCTGCTAGGCTGCCAGGCTACAAACTTCACATTTCCAGCAGTCTAGCAGCGTAGCATCCTCAAACGACCACTATCGTTTTTTTGTCAAAAGATTAAAGTTCTCATATTTGTTAGGGCGATATTGATATGTTGCGGGCAATTTTCGGGACATTTTGGTCGGAAAAGTTGAATAACGTGATATATCCGGAACAGTTCTACATTCACTAGAATTTCAGTGTTTACGGTTTGAAGTGACTTCTAGTGTTTAATACTAGGGTTATATATCAATAAATTTGATAAAAAAATTTTTAGTCTGCTAGGCTGCTAGGCTGCCAACTTCACTCTGCTAGGCTGCTAGGCTGCTAGGCTGCCAGACTGCCAACTACACATTTCCAGCAGTCTAGCAGCGTAGCATCCTCAAACGACCACTATCGTTTTTTTATCAAAAGATTAAAGTTCTTATATTTGTTAGGGCGAGATTGATATGTTGCGGGCAATTTTCGGGACATTTTGGTCGGAAAAGTTGAATAACGTGATTTATCCGGAACAGTTCTACATTCGCTAGAATTTCAGTGTTTTCGGTTTGACGTGACTTCTAGTGTTTAATACTAGGGTTATATATCAATAAATTTGATAAAAAAAAAATCAGTCTGCTAGGCTGCTAGGCTGCTAGGCTGCCAACTTCACTCTGCTAGGCTGCTAGGCTGCTAGGCTGCCAACTTCACATTTCCAGCAGTCTAGCAGCGTAGCATCCTCAAACGACCACTATCGTTTTTTTTATCAAAAGATTAAAGTTCTTATATTTGTTAGGGCGATATTGATATGTTGCGGGCAATTTTCGGGACATTTTGGTCGGAAAAGTTGAATAACGTGATTTATCCGGAACAGTTCTACATTCACTAGAATTTTAGTGTTTACATTTTGAAGTGACTTCTAGTGTTTAATACTAGGGTTATATATCAATAAATTTGATAAAAAAAGTTTAGTCTGCTAGGCTGCTAGGCTGCTAGGCTGTCAACTTCACTCTGCTAGGCTGCTAGGCTGCTAGGCTGCCAGACTGCCAACTACACATTTCCAGCAGTCTAGCAGCGTAGCATCCTCAAACGACCACTATCGTTTTTTTATCAAAAGATTAAAGTTCTTATATTTGTTAGGGCGAGATCGATATGTTGCGGGCAATTTTCGGGACATTTTGGTCGGAAAAGTTGAATAACGTGATTTATCCGGAACAGTTCTACATTCGCTAGAATTTCAGTGTTTTCGATTTGACGTGACTTCTAGTGTTTAACCCTTTCCTGTTTTACAAAATTTTGGACCTGTCCAAATTCAAAGGTTTTGCAGACGAAAATTGAAAGTGGATTTAATTTGATAAATAACCATTCAGTAGGGTAGAAAATTTTGTAGAAAAAGAAGAAATTGTTTGTCACAAACAATTTCCTCTTTTTATACAATATTTTCTCAATTACAAAATCTTAGGGACGTAAAAATCAGGGATTGAACAGGAAAGGGTTAATACTAGTGTTATATATCAATAAATTTGATAAAAAAAAATTCAGTCTGCTAGGCTGCTAGGCTGCTAGGCTGCCAACTTCACTCTGCTAGGCTGCTAGGCTGCTAGGCTGCCAACTTCACGGACCTTACATTTTTTCGTATTCTTGCTATAGATATCCATAAGACAAGAGTTTAATAATATTTGCTGTTATACAAAACATGTACCTCGATGTTATTTATGTAACTGCGATTTAAGTTGCAATAACTATTAACACAGGTACTTATCAAACAATTTATGGAGATAGGTGGGTTAGATGAAGACTTGTTTTATGGGGTTCTTTCATTACATTCGATTTCTACACCTATAATATTTACTGAGAAGGAGGGGGCTTATTCTTCGTTACTTTTACAAAGGAAAATGCATATACAAGAGAAAAATATCTTTATAATGAGCCAAATCATCATGCATATCCGTCATAAGTTTATGCATTCTAGGCAACAGACTTTAAGCGTGCTCGACTTACTAATTATCTAAGTGTCATTTGTTGAATCTTCTAGAAAAAATTATTCAAATGACAAACGACAGTTTAAAAGGTAATGTAATGGCAGAGAAAAGTCAGTTTTTAACATAAATAGAAAGGATATATTGCTTGTAACAAGAGTCTCCTCATTTCCAACAAAATATCCCAACCCTTTCACAACGTAAGCTATGAAAGAAATAAACGTACGCCCTTTTAAGCTTCTGTGGAATTGTTACCAGCCGAGTTTTATTCCAACGTCCCAGTCGGAATAAGTATTTGTAATCCAGTCGGAACGAGTACTTGTAACGTTGGAAAAGAAAAGTTTCCAATTGGTTTTAACCTCAATAGAAAATAATTTTCATTGCAATTTTATTTCCAACCAACATACAAAAAAGGTAGAATACCAAATTGCACGAACCTTTAATATAAAGAATAACTTAAGGGATAAAATTTTATTCAAGGAAGGTAATATTTTTTCGTTAATTTTGCTTAATCGAGTTAAGGTTTCCAATGGTGCCAGCTAGCCTTAAGGAGATCATTATGATTAATCAAGGTCTCCTGTATGAAATGCTAGACGAAAGAAAGCGAGAGCGGGATTCGAACTCTGCCTGTCCGAGGCTGTGTGACAGACATAAATTTTTACCGCTGGGCAAATGAAATTGAAACCATGAAACTAAACCCGATTATTTATTGATGTTAACTCAAGTCTCTTGGCTATTTGGACAATTTCGAACCACTCGATATTGATCTAGATAAAAAGGAATTGTTATATATAGGTAAGCTAGAGGCAATTAAAGGAGTTTTAATTGATAATTTACACTGTGTAGTATGGATATAACGATTTACATATCTTTGTTAATTCTAAAACACAGTCAGAAACAAGTTCAATTTACCGTAGCGTGCTGTCTCACTGTGTCAATCAGAAAACAACCATCAGCACCGAGATTCAATCATTTAACCAATTTGGGGATGTGTGTATATTCTACTAATGTTTCAATACCTTGTGTGTAACCATTTAAATCATTAAAGTGAAAACGTATTTTACGAACGTTTGTGCGGAATATAGTGGAGCAAGAGAACCTTTGGTGGGCGAAGATGTACAATGTAGTAGACATTTTTTTTTCACTTTAAAACTTGGCTCCTCTACGCATCATGGATAAGTCTGTCTTAATGAGGATTAAGATAGGTTTGACAGTTATAAACAACATGTCCAGAATGGACCTAAAGCGCTCATCTGAATTTTATCTGTCCAGTGGATGTCACAGAAGAAACATTCTAGCAAAATTTCATTGAAAAGGGTACATCGAGTAAGGAAGAAATAATGTTCAAAGATTTCATAGAGAAAAAGGTCTCTCCATACCACGCCAATATGAATGGGTCAATCAAATTTGCACCAATTTTTAAAGAGGGTCGCCCTAAAATCATTCCTGAAAAGAAATCATTGGGGGTTTCAAGACATGTCGTTCAAAAATTTCATAGTGAAAAAAGACAGCGATACGATGCTTATATTTAAGGGTAAAACAAAATTTATCAAACAATTTTTGAAAAGGTCAGCAAGGAAAATTCTGGGAAGATTTAATTTAAACTCACCTAGTGGTTCCGCAGATGTCGTTAAAAAATCCCGTAGTGAAAAAGGCCCTGTCCTGTCTCGCCCATATTTTTGGGCCAATTTAAATTTTGTGAATAGTTTAACGAAAGGGTCGCCTAAGGAACATTCTGGCAAAGTATCGGTGAAATTGGTCCAGCGGTTAAGGAGCAGATGTCGTTCAAGAATTTCAGTGTGAAAAAGGCTCGGCCTGGCACGCCCATATTTATGAGCCAATCAGAATTTCGCGAACATTTTTTGGAAATAATCGTCCAAGGAACTTTCTTGGAATTAATTTTTTAATTTGGCCTAATGGTTCAAGAGGAGAAAAAGTTTTAAGAAATGTAACGACACACAACGGACGACACACGCCGGACGACGGAGTAATGGTATTCAAAAAGATTGCCCTTAAGCGTTTTGTGCTCAGGTAAGCTTAACATTTACATTTAACTAGAGTATATTTGTATCCACTAAATTAACCTAAAAATTAATACTGAGTAATGGTGCAAGAAATTAGAAATTTTCTTGGCATAAATATTTTTTATCCAATTTATCAACCTTAAGCGTATTTCGAAGAAAGTAATGGTGCGTAAAATTGATAATTTTCTAAGCATATTTTTACGATTGTTTCACGCAATCCATTTTAGAAACAATCCAATTCCAGAAACGGATTAAGCCTTGTGATAAACATCCATGTGAAATAAAGATAATGGTGTTTATCAAGGGATATGATTGGAAATCTGTTTTATAAGTCAGATCAAAGAGAAGATCTTTGAAATTGTCAAATGACGCGTGAGTAGCCGTTAGGTAAGAAAGCAATTTATAAAGTACATTATATCGGAAATGAATGGGGGTTTCGACCTTTAAAATGATGTGTTAAAGGGAAACTTTGAGAAGGATACTTTTCAATTTTAAAGATCATAAGCAGGTGGGAGGAAAAAGTCAGAGTTTCTCGCTAGTAACGTATTACAATGCACTGAAATAACTATTGAAAATGAGACATTATACAGGACTTGAACAACCAAGAGTTTCTGCACATTTGTTTCTTAACTCGGCCATCATGGTGTCTACAACTTCCTGAGCTTTCTGTTTTAGGTCCAAACCCCCATTCAGCTATGTTATAAATACTTAAATAGTTAATGTTTATTGGTTCCGTTAAAAACATCGTGCAATGGCCATCCACCCCACTCAAAGTCATTCTCATTCACTCGCTCATCGCTCCACTCAAGGCTCTCGTTTTTTAACCACACCGATTTCGATCATAAACGCATCAAAATCAATCAAAAACACTCTCAATCACCCGATGCTTCAATTGATAGCGTGAAAATGAATCTGTGAAGACACACAAATCGATTTATAGACAGACCATTTCGTGATTATATTACAGAACATCGAATGATTTAAATCAAACAGGTCAATACCGTTCAGAAGCCGCTTATCTTAAACATTCAATTTTATTTCAAAATATTCTCTTTTCAAGTTTCGTGATTTTCTTAACTGTAAGAGTAAATATTTCACAAAGCGGACCACACTGGAAGTATACAGTTAACAACATCGTGAAATTGACAAGGTGGATAATTATGGAATGATTAATGAATGAAATTGAATGAATGTGCGGAGAGTGTTTTGAGTATATTTAATGGTAGGTAATTCAAAATTGCAAATTTTGTTCAGGATGAACAAAATTAGCAATATTGATTACCTCCCTTTAATAGAATATGCATACACGTTCTAAAGATAGCTCCGTAATTCTTCAAGAACCTATCAGACGCTTATAATTTGAATTATGTGAGTGAAAACTTTATTTTTCTCTTTCCAAATTTATTTTGAATTACGTTGTTGATTCTATATATTTCAATGGGTTTGACCGTTTTTGAATGGTTTGAGTGAGTGTTTGGAATTAATGAATGGAGCGCTGAATGAACGATTTAGAATGGTTTTGATTGGGGTGAATGTCAATTTCACAATGTTACTCACTGTAGCTACTAACAAGGTCGAAAACGCCGTTTCTCAAGATTTTTTATAATGGTTATACGCAAAACATATATGATTCGTTATAAAAACGTTGATTTCCGGAACATTATTTATGAATGGCATCCCATTCACAGACCGCATATTCATATGATTAAAGAAAATCCCTATACGAGGGTCCATCAATAATTTCGTGAACTATTCTCATTTGACATAATCAAACATCAAACGTTTTTTCGATATTTCCAACGTACAATTATTCTCCTGGTGTCATCCTTGGTGACTTCATAGCTGTTTAATGGCGATTTTATATTATAGAACTTTATCTTGTAAACGTCGTCAATTTCAGGCCTTTAATCAATACAAAATTTAAGAAAAGGTTCAACAGGGGTCTGTCAAAAATTAAAGTTGCTTCCAAAGTGTTAAGTTAATATGGAATTCAGCAATGCATAATCTCATTTGAATCGTCTTTTATACAGGCGAGGTTCGGAGAAAAGTGCCCCGTTGACGGAGTATATTTTTATTTCAATGTTTCATAGAAATACCATGAGGGTAAATTCACAATAGTTAAAACGATTACATCTCTTTTGATCGTTTGGACCGCGACATATCTGATTTTGAATTCTATAATTAACATTATGACGCATGTGGTCACAAAATATTGAGTCGAATGATGGGCTAAAAGCAAAGACGTTAGTAGTGGAAAAAACAATAACCTAGACAACCAACATGCGTTTTACATATCAATGGCTCAGCACGAATCAGTTGTAACTGACCATATGTTTATAAGCAGTTACAACTGTTTCACACTTAACCATCGATTTTGTGTTCACAGAATAGATGATGGACCCTCGTATATAGTTCTTTAAAAAACGTCGACGTGTTTTTATTTGACTTGATGCTTTCAAAATAAAAATAAATAAAAAAACATGGATTTTTTACCTTTTCAATGTAGTTTTGTTACATGCTTCCTTCACCCCATTTAAATCTTTCCCTTAATAATGTCTTAGTTCACATTTTTTTTTTTCTTCCACAGTATATCCCGGTGTATGAAAAGTATCTTTAGTAAATCTTCTTCATATTTTGTGATCGCATAGGATCAAAATATGCTGGCGTGAAACAATGGATTAAAGTAAAGAGAGTGCCATTTTCTACATAAAGGTTTCCATAGTAACAGATAAATCTCGTTTAATCCATTCAGTTTCATTTATATTTAAGCAAGTAATTAACTGACATATCAGATAAAGAAAAGAATATCGTATGCTTGTCATCTGTTATAAAGGAATTGCCTATTTTACAAGAAGTCTTCCATTTATTTTTTCTGCAAAAGAGGTAAGTTTTGTAAAGCTTTCTTTTATTTTTGTTTCATTATACATTTTATATTTACATATTCTTTCGCTGGAGGAAAATGATGAGAAAAAAAACACCACCAGTGTGTTACACCAATCATAAGGTATAATCAAGAAATCAGAAACTAATAAAGGAGTAACACTCATTAACCTTAAGAAATTTAGTAATAAAGAAACTAAGGAATCTTTGAATTTTTAAGTTATTATAATTAAATGATTCTAAATTGGCATAAGAAGAGTTGCGGGCGGCATCAGACAGCGCATCAAGTGTACACTTTGCCAGAGCGTCTGTCAGACATAATTTGGGGACGAACTGGTACATGTAACAGTATACTTACTGCCTTTTGTACAGAGACATCGGTCATTGAAAAACAACCAACCAACCAACCAACCAACCAACCAACCAACCCTACAACAACAAAGGAATATTAAACGAAAAATGGTTATCAAAGAAAGAATTTAATTAAAGTTACGGCCAAAATGGATATCTTAAAAGATATTAGGCTAGAAAGCAGCTTGTTACACAATTTTCGTAGTAAATAGCTTTCTGCGATTCAAAACTTTCCAAAAAACATTCAATAATGGAATTTTTGTTTAATCACGTGCTCTAGGTTCACATGCTCTATGTTTTGTCATATTGTTCAAGGGATGTCAGTATTATCATCGAATCAAATAATATTGTCTTCTGTACAGGTTCTTGTATATCATCGAATCATTTTCATTTGTTCTCAATAAAGGTTTTTAATCACCGAACCATGTAGCATTGTTCCCCGAGCGCATACTTATACTTCACCGAAAAATTACGGAACCTGTTATGTACCGAAGCGTATATGTACCCCCCTACTGAGACAATATACTGGTCTCCAAAGACGTATTGAACTCTACAAGTTGTCCAAATTACGATGACAAGTCGATATATATCTCGGCATATTGACCAAATTTAAATTTTCTTGACGGTATCAGAATGTAAAACTTGCCTAAATGAACATATACATCCATTTCCAAGAACTAGGATGTCGGCATCTTTTGGACGTCTTGTCACTTGTCGTTAAAATACAGGCGACCTTTTTTTGCTTTCTGTGTACAATACTACATAAAAATGTCGACATTTTTGTTATTCGTAAAAGATGCATGGGTTCATTTGGGCAAGTCTTCTATATGTAGGATAGCAGAAAGACACAAATTTGGTCACAATGTGGATATATTTATCGACTGTCATCGTAATTTTGACAACTTCTAAGGCTCAATACGTCTCTTGAGACTAGTTTATATCCTCACTAGGGGGCTACATACAGGCTTCCGTAATTTTCTTTCTGTTTCTTTCTGTTCGATTTTGTTAAACGACGTTTATTGGTAGTCAACCACGTTGTAGCATCATGCACAATTGTATTGCAGATTTGATTTTGTGCTTAGTAAAACCACAAAGATTCAACCGAATGCATTTTCAGACCAATTATACGTCTAACTTACGTCTAACGCGTGATGCACATGCAAAACATGCAAAATCAAATGTCTTAATTTAGCAGAAAAGTTTTGCTTATTCGGCGATTTTCGTTTTCAAATATCGTTTGCACACACTCTTAAGAATAATCAATCGACCTTTCATGACGCTAGATTGTATAATTTCAGAGATATTTAAAATTTAAAAGTGCACACTTTCTTTTGGCACTAAGTAAATATGTAGGATAGCAGAAAGACACAATTTTAGTCAAAATGTCGAGATATATGTCGACTGTCATCGTTATTTTGACAACTTGTAATGTTAAATTCGTCAATGGAAACTTGTAAAAATCTTCAGGGGGGGGGGGGGGCGGCAATTATCAAATGCTCATATCACGTTTGATTTTTCTTTTCGTACAAAACACTATAACAGCACGTATTATATATTTATATGTCTCGATACATTCAGAAACATGTTAACATAAAATAATTTGTCGATTTTTTCAGACCTAAGAAATGAATAATACAACGCAAGAGAAACAGCGTCATCTTACGCTTCAAAATGAATGGGAGAATGCCAGCATTGGTGCTTACGTCATGACTGTTGTGTGTACTACGTGGACAATTTGTGCGAACTTCGTCATTCTTGTCTGTTTTTATAGGAACCGGAAACGGTCCTGGACGAGCTTTAGTCGACAGACATGTAGTATGACTATAAGTGACCTGTTGGTTGGATTAATCACCGTACCCGCATTGGTTTATGAACGAAATGGTGGTCGTGCAAATGGCTTTGTTTGTATAACGTCTGGTTTTCTATTTTTCTCAACGCAGTGCGTCACCTTATATCACGTGCTCGGGGTTTGTATATACAGAAACATAAAACTTAAGTCGGTTTCAGAAACTAATACGGAGAAACACGAGAAACTTTACATTTACTTAGTAATAATTGGTTCCTGGACTGCGGCGTTTGCGGTGATTCTCTGTCCGTTCCTAATATGGTCAAAGTATCCAAATCAAACTATGTTGTGTGACACCGAACATATCTTCGGAACAAATGCCGAAAATTTCGCAAGATATTTGGCCATCACGTACTTTTTCTCACAAAGCTTGACGAACATTTTCTACGCAATCACGTGTTTCAGATTGTGGCGCGTGACTCGAAAAACACAGCCTTACAACCATGACAGCTATGCGATCCCAATTCCGTCCACATCTACATGTGGTCTACATACAGTATCAACAATTGTACATGCACAGAATATATCTATGCCAGAACCAGATTCATGTAATCTGACAGACAACAAGGTAACGTCAGGTCCCAACATAAACCGAGGTTGTCCAACAAGAGGTATACAGGTAGCTGGGTTTAGGAATATTCCTAGCAATACAGGACCAGTTCTGTCCACTGTAAAAAGCCAGAAACGGGTAACCATAACTATTGGTATATTATTGTTACTTTTTAACGTTTTCACATTACCGTTAACAGGCGGGCTATTTATAGCAAGACCAGAGACAACAAGTCGTGACGTCAGATACGTTATATCAACGTTGTTTGTTGTAAACTCTGGAATCAATCCTATTGTGTATGCTACTCGCAACAGCTCACTACGACAGTCACTGAGATCGATCATTAGCGACATTGTAAGAAGAATATACAGAGCAAACTAATCTTAACAAAACGCTTAAAACCTTTACCGAGATATGTAGATCAAGTTAACAGTGACACTCTTTGGAGATTTATTGTAAGATTTTCACAGCGTGACTCTTTTTGCATTTAACTAGATCTTATAGAGTTTGTGTAAGATTGAAAAAAAAAATTCTTATCATGAGAAAAAAAGCTCTATAAACTGACCATTAAAAATAACACACAATCTTTCAATTACAATTAATTCTGCCCTGGAATCGATTATTTTGCTTATAAATATGTTATCACTTTATATCGGCCTGCCACTTAGTAAAAAGTAATTGTTAGATTTATTCCTGAACTCATACTCACTTGATCAAAGTTCCTGGAAGTTGAAAAATATGTTTTCCGCTCTTGCAATAGATCAAATGTATTTTACGAAATTAAAGTTGGCTAAATAACTTGCATTTGAAGGTGGTAACCATAACCCGTGTATAGACCTTTGTCAGATCAAGGCAGGTTTTCGGGTTTAACGGTCCGTGACATTTAATTAGAGGACGTTATCTCGCCGTAGTCATATTGATTCATTGACGTGATTACAATCGATGTCACTTCAAAGTGCTATGGGGGTTCTAAGTTGACCATTGTAAGTACAAAACGTCGACTGTAGCAATCCCCGGTGCTATACTTTGGGGGCTCACAGGATATGGAGGCTGCATTGAATTGTGTTACTATCTGAAATTCTCTACTCTTTAGGGTACAGTTTCTAAGTTTTTCGTAGAATTGCATGGCAGTCAACCATAAAAGATATGAGCTAAGTGTCGAATCCTTTATTAGCTACGGCCTTAGGGTACACCCCTGAACAAAAGCCAATCCTATAGCCTATCATTATGGATTTCATCAAGCGCAGCATTTTAAAATTCTTCTCAAGATATTTCCCTCGTCTTTTCTAATATTGGGCATATCAGACACAAGTCTCCAACGAGAATCCGAAAAGGGGGTGAAACCCAAGTGTTACGTGCCAGAAAAAGGCAGCACGCACTGAGCGTAAAAAGACATTTAGAAAGTACGTCTTGGTAATATTTCGTAATCCATGTGTCAGACGTTCCTTCGGAGCATTATCAAAAATGGTCCAGGTGCTATTGGTATTGTCGGTGATTTCCGAATTTGATTTTGGGGTTTTTCGCCTCTGTGCGTTTGTGTCTGTGCGTTTGTCACTCTCTGCGTCCTTCATTCTTTTTGAAACAAAATTAACAATTTGTTAGTATTTTTGTTGCTATACTTAAGCACTGACTGAAGCAGTTTTATCTAAACTGACGTCAGGCAAATTTCGCCTCATCATAAACATTTGGAATTTCTTTTCTGAATGACACTTTACAGCGTTAAAAATATAGGCTAGCTTTCATACAACACTCATCCAAGCAAAAAGATTTCGATTTCGTGAAAAATTTTAAGTCTAAACATGAGTAGTGTCGCATGAATGAATGTTGTTTAATGGCCCGTCGACAAGTACGGTCATGTTGGGCGCTAATACTTCTTTATTAAACTGGAGTAATCATACGTGAGCACGAAAGCACGCGGACTCCCCTCAGATCAGGAGAACGGCCTATGTGCGAGTCCACCCGACCGGAAAATTCACAAAAGTGAGCATTTATTGTATTTACTGAACAAGTAAACAACATTTTAAAACAATTCAATGTAAACATATAAGAATCCAAAAGAAATTTTCAAATGTAAAATCAATTATAGCCAAAAGAGCTATTGAAAACGGTAAAATTTTATAGAGCCATTTTAAAAATTAAGAAGAAAAAACGATTTATAGAACTTAAAAATCAGATTTTGCTATATAAATGAATCGCCTTGAGAAAGTCAAAAATTAGTTCATTTTTTACAAGGTCTAACAGCTGCCTCATACTATCAACTTTAAAATATCTGTCTCTTATTGAAGAAAAATTAATACAATCAATTAAAATATGTTTGGCAGTAAGAGGAGCGAGTAGTGGGCCTTCTACACGTTGTTATTTCGAAACAAAAATTCACACATATCTTTAGCATTTGATTTGCTAGTGATTCACGCAAAAGCGTTGTTGAAGATACGACAAAACTACGATAAAACTAATTTGACATCGTATTACTGAGCTCTTGAATTGCAGTCATATCCTTAGAAACGTTTAAGCCTTAAATCAAGTCAGGTCTAACAATTTGTGCGTCTTGTAAACGTTCGCACAAGATAATCTGGTAGAATTAGTCAAAGTAGACCGCTTGCGACGTCTATAAGACAAGGCAATAACATCAGAAAACTTCTTTGACGTAATCAGTTATTGATAAGCAAAGGTATTCATAAGGGCTAATGGACGATCAGTAATATAGGTTATTGCATTTATATGGGAATATATTGTGTCGGACGAGTTCTTTTGGCAGACGGGCAACTACGCCAATAGAATGAGTCCGACACAATATATTCCCATTTGAATTCAATAACCTTTTATTGTATACTTTGATACTGTTGGAGAATGTTCACTTATTTTTATTAAATTTTTACAGCACCTATACCCTAAGATTCATTTTTTTGTTTAAATTAAGTAGTAGTTTTAGTAACATTAATCTAATAGACTTTTTCTCGCAAAATCCTTTCCGTTATATTTTTATGTTCGGGTGAATACATCCTTTGCAATGAAGTGACTATGTAAACAAAAAAGGACGGCGGACATTTTCCTGTCGTTTCGCATTTTCGATATTTAAATACGCGTTGATATCGACTTACTTTGCATAAAAATGAAAATAAACATATTCATAAAAAACGTGTTCAGTTGCTATTCTTACCATTTCCATGTTCCAGAACTGACTAAATCGGCGTACTTAATAACGGACCAGACTGGCGATAGTCACTATGGCCGGGACGGAGTGAAAGACGAGATAAAAGAGAAAGCTAAGGAGGAAGAAAGATAGATACTAGAATGTTGATAGACACAAAGGGACGGGCATGAATTAGTTCACAACGAGTTATGAAATAACTTAGATAAAGAATCAAAAACCGTGATTTGTAAGAAATTTGATGGGTTTGGGTGTGTGTGTGGGCGGGGGGGGGGGGGGCATCTGAGGAAAGACGGAGGATGACGGGGGGAGGGTGTGTGTGAAGTGGTTGAATTATCGATAAATGTTTTCGATAAATATATGAAAACAAACGATGCTGTATTGGTTTTATGGCATTCAAAGAACTTGAAACTTATTTCTTAACTGTTCAAAACTATTTCTCGAATATTGAACGCAAAAAGAAAGCGTTATTAATATGATTTATGAAGACTTATGGCGAGGTAGCAACCAGAAAGTAGTCCAGTCCGTTTGTGCAAGAATATGGAGAGTGTCTTTTGTAAATAAATGCCCTTTCTTTATGAGGCGGTTTTTTAATGACATCAGTATAAAAATGAGTGATGTGTTATTTTTGTTGTGGCTACCCGAAAGAGTTGTTCTTTCAACAAAAGACAGTTCCATCTCTCATTAATAAAACACAAATATTCTTTTTTTTTCTTGCCAGATAAAGCTTACTTCCGGAATTGCGGAAAATGATGATCCTAGTCAGATCGCGTAAGCTGAAGAGAGACCAAACCTTCTGCTTTCAGTATGTTTTCTAGATTTTTAATGGTCATTGAACAGAAGAGAAGCGAAATATAATTATTATTATTTTTTTTTTTTTTGAAAAAAAAAAAATGTTTCGCTTATCTTCCGTTCAATGACCATTATATTCATAAAATTCATGAATAAGATCAATGTATATAACATTATTTTCGACAAATAAAGTTCGACAAATTTTATGACTGCTTACATAATTTCGAGAATGGCGTGTAGTAACTGGCAATGAAGGCCAAGAAGTAACCTCATGGTCCAAAGAGAATTTCCTTCTTTCTTTCATTCATGTGGACTCGGGAATGATATTTGTTGCTTATTATAGTCGTTTTAAAGAGGCTCACGTTTACGAATTATAAACCTCAAGGACTTGGAATAAATCACTTGAGTAAGTATGCCCTGCGTTCAATATAAAAAATGTTCCCGAAGCGTTTAGAAATTTGTTTGTTTGAATGGGGTTTAACGCCGCTTTCCACAGTATTTCAGTTATATCGTGGCGGTTGGGGCACCTAACAATAGATCACTGGAATTTCTCACACCAGAACTACCATCACACTCTTTTCTAGCCTACAGCTGCTATCCCACTTAGGTCTACGATTACCGACCAATTGGTTGGAGACAAAAAGTCGCGCCGTCGGAGATCGAACCCGGTTTAGGAAGTTGTACCTTGTTGTGCAGGTGTATATTGGGGAGACTTTTAAACTGTTCACGCACGATTTATCATCATGACACAGGGCTGATATTAAGGTAGGGGACCCGTAATAGTTTTGCAACGTTTAGGAAATATGAAATTATGAACTTTCAACAGTGACGGAAATTTCCAAAGGAATTTATTAGGAAACCTCGGTTACCGTTGTAAAAGATTGAGTTACGAATGTTAGGGAACATTTATGGTTCCAATTCCTTAAGTCCTGTATTTATGATTTTAGTAACATGGGAGGTAACCAAGATAACCATATACAATACATATATAATAAGTTAGCTTCTCTTCAAAGAAAAAAATATTTGAGAAATAAAACGTTCATTCTTCCATATTTTAGATAATATACCGGTCACTACACACATGGGGCCAAGGTATTGGTACTAAGAATAAATATCACGAAAAAAAGTATCTTTTTTATTATCATCATCACAAAATAACAATGAAAATACACCATTAAAAGATGTAGAAATAACATTGAAATAATAAATGGTTATGTATCTGACGGTTTACCGTCACATTCTGTTGTGATGGTGGTAGCTCACATGCCAAATTTTCCGATAAAGGCAACTTTTGAGGAATTTCTTTAATCCCCTTCCTGTTCACAATCGTTGGAATAATTTTGTTTCATTCAAAGAGTGTTTTGGTCATCTCTTCATTTCAAATAAATAATGTTTTCATTACTGTACGTAAAAATGGCTTAAAAGTGGACTAAACACTTTCCGAAAACGGTTAGCAAGCCATTTTATTTCAATTATTATCTAGTCTAGTTGATACGAAGCCACCGTAAATGACGTTACCTTTTAATCAATTTTAGGGCAATTAAATTTCAAATTTTTCGCAAATATATGATTGCTAAATATACTGCAAAATATTGAAGAAAAAATTGAGAAAAGGACAGAAATGGCTTGAAACAAGCAATTTCACATTTTTCTCATTGGTTTTCCACCAAATTTATTTCAGTGCATAAAGAGTTTGGTTGATAGAAAAATGGTTACATAAATATGTATAAAAACTCTAATTTTTTTCAAATATTTTTTTCTTGCTTGTTTCTATGAATAATAAATTATGCATTTTAAAAGAATTGAACTTTGCCTGTTGTCATTTTTTTCATTTAGGTAGGGTTTCCTGGAGAATCCAATACAATTTCCATATAACGTAATTAGTACTTATAATAACATGACCGACGTCGCGGGAGTGAAATAACCCGTTGAATATTTTTGATATTACACAGGTGTTATTAAAGTAGTGGAATAACTATGCAAATGAGCCTAGAGCGAATAGTGCTCAACGCTCATTTGTAACCGTGAAAAGGACGTCATAATATAATATAATGTATATATTGTGACGTCAGTTTTAAATGGAGTTATAAGTGTCGCAGTGAATCGAAATGTTGAATTTCAAGACTTTTGACGATTTTTCTCGAAAATTAGGGTCATATTATAAAATAGAATATCAAATTTGTGCTCATAAATTACCGAATTTATGAAACTCGATAAAAACTCGGTGTAGCCTCGTTTTTATCTGTTTTTAGATGACTCGTTTAATAAATTCGGTATTCCATGACCACTTATTCAATATCATCATTTTATGTAATTTAAGTACGGTTTTACAAAGTAACTCTTATTTTCAAAATGATGGAAAACCATTATAAATCTGAAATAGCCTCTTGGCGATCGTGACGGTTACATGTAACCATTAGGTCACTGTCTGATATGCGGAGAGAGGCAAAATGCAATTGAAATTACGAAAAGCATTAACCGTCGATAAGCGTCAAATGTCATCGTCAGTTTAGATTAAATAAATGGAAACAACGTTTCAATCCGTGGTATTACAATAATTGAAAAAAAAATGTCAATAAAGATTTTTTTCATTCTGATTGGCTAGAATTTATGGTTAATACATCCATGTAAACGCTTTTGAGTACGCAGGTAGTTTGTAAGCTTATGAACTGTCTTGTTAAGAGTATTCTTTTCATTTTGGCTTCGTGATATTCAATAAAAAGATGTGAAGAGACTTTTTTGTTGGTCATGGAATTATAAAACTAGCACTTCATCTTACTTATGTATGAAGACGCTTCATACATATATGAATTAAATATTCATATTTTAAATAAAATAAAATAGACGAAAATATATAAAAATGACACTAGTATAACGAAACCAATCATCACATGACTTAGTTTACCAATTTTAAATGATACCACATCGAAACAAATACCGGACATCTGCTCCGAAACAAAAATTTGACGTTGATATATCAAATACATGGAACAGTGAAATTAAACTATATGAATTCAAAATTGAATAAGAGGACAGCTGGTCCTTAAAGCTCACCTGAGTTGAACACAACATACAATTAATTTAGTTTCACTCTACTGTCTAGACCAAAGGGGCTAAAACTCAAATTGCCGATATCAAGGGGTTCGCGCAAGGGTATTGTAAGTGCCTATTTATTTATAGGCACTTACAATAGTGTTGCACTGACCCCTCGATATATAGGTACCGGTGAGTTAAAATAACCCGCCAATTATCATTAAATTTTACTCCAAACTATGTCCTCTAGAGTACATCTTCTGATCAACCAAATGGTCTAGTTTTGACCGTAGCAATCAGAAATTCGAAGATAATCGAGAAAACATAAAGAGAAAATCTGAAAAAGTTTGAGATCTATAGTGTTAACTATAGATGTTGACTCAGTAAGCACGCCGAAAGACGAACAAAGCTTGATTCGAAATGCCCATTGTGGGCAATTCTTGCACATGCTAGCTAGGATGGTACGACGAGAAATCTACCGAGTTCAATTTTTTGCATACAATTACCATGTTTGTGTCAGTTCAGAAAACCTGGCTCTATAAGTTTCTCCCACATCAATTAACTAGAAAACGGGTTATGTAAGCTTTGACAAGACTGCACGTATGTCGAGTATTTCTGCCAAAGCTTTATTAGCAGGATCTATAGACATGCTGTGAACAGCATGGAATTGGTTTCAACATAAAAAAAATGAATAACAGTGAAATTAAATAATACGACTGGAAACTGCAGCGACAACCTTATAGTCCGGTAGAAATAAGGACTATTTTGGTTAAACCCGGATTTGTAGTATAGAAACATGTTTTACATATTCTAAATGTTAAGGCCTTTTGGTAAAAGAATCAGTCGGCTGACACGTTTTCTCCCTAAAGCATTTCGAGCAATCTAAAATGGCGATTTTTATCGAAATATCAAGAATACAGTTTGATTTCAAAGTAATGAAAAATCAAAGAGTCTGGCAACAACCACTCTACAAAAGGCCAGTTTTACGAAACATGCGTGTCTAATATTTTTACAACGACTTTGTCATTTTAAAGCGCTTTAAAGCGTCAATTTAGACGCCGTCCTGGATTTAGCAAAATGCTCAAGGAATACTAGTCGTCATCCAGGTGATCATTACATTTGAAGGTCTAAGCTGTCAGACTATGTAAAATGTATTTTATGTTCCCCAAATCGAGGCACTGCCAAATAGCTACTGCAGTTTTTTTTAAAATGGTCGCTGAAGAATGAACCAGGACTTGAGTCTGATGTATGTGACAATGTAAGAACCAAGATTGAAAGCCGTTCCTGGGAATCAAACTGTTAACCTCGTGGTCAAAAGGCCTAACACTCTACCTCTTAACCACGGACTTCACACGATATGGCTTATTAACATTTAATAAAACACTCTGTATTCAATATTTCGGCAAAAATTGCCCTTTTCAAGAAAACGAAAAATATTCTAACACTACTACATAATAAAGTCGCCTGAACGTGGAAAAACGACGTTGACGTCATATCCTTTGTGAGATAAATTTAAAATGGCTGTATCAGTTAAAATTATTATGTAGTAGTGTTAGAATATATTTCGTTTTCTTGAAAAAGGCAATTTTTGCCGAAATATTGAATACAGAGTGTTTTATTAAATGTTTCTTCTATTCCCTTCGGAAAAAAATTTGTGACTTATTAACAGTTATAAGAAGTTAGTGTTCTCTCAAAACATTAAAAGGTTTATGAAAAACACACTTAAATTTGTATAAGAACAATTCTGTTTCACAATCTGGAATCTTGTCTTGACATAATATCGCGTAATAAAGGCGCTGAGTGTCCGTTGTATATGGGAGGTAACTGGCCACGTGTCTGAAATGAAGGGAGATAAATGTGTTAAAAATCAATTCAAACATAATCTTTTTCATGAACAACTCAAATGCTGTCAAAGTAAAATCGATGATTTTTGGTACTTTTTGTATTACAAATTTATTTGATAGTACTTTTATCCATCAAGCGAGAGCCTTCCATTGGGTGAAAAAGTTCATACCCCCATGAATGATTACAATTCGCTTCACTTGTACACAAAATATAACTCAAAGTTAATATCAGCAAAATATTCTTTTTCACTTGATGCCGTTGAAACATGAGTTGATAACTAAATAAATAGATTTAAAAAAATCGCGAATTGCCTGACATAAATGAAATTTTTAAGAGTCTGAATTGTACTTGAAGAAGTATAAAGCTATTTATAGAACTTGCATGCATAATGGGGGTAATAAATATCGCTTATTCTGTTCACCCTGAACAAAATTATCGATTTTGTATACCCCCCCCCCCCCTCTATTGTAACCAAAAACTCATTGATTGTAATCATTCAATTTCATTCCAGATCATTCCAAAATCATCCAACTTGTCAATTTCACAATTTTATAAATTGTAATATCTACTTTTTTACAATTAAGGATTGCTTCACTAGGTACAGACAATATCTTTCTAAATAATGTATCGATTTTTTAATTCTTTTGAAAATAAATTAACTGGTAACATAGTGAAATTGCAGTCATGGACAAATTACATGTGACATGGTTTCTTTCTTTTTCTTTATGTTATTATTATTATAACATTATACATGTAAATTTATTGGGATAAGGACTGAAATGTCAGCTTTTGTAAATTACTGTAAGGGTTCAGTCGATTATGCATTTTACATTTTTTTCAAAGTTTAATACTTTTATCTATTATCTATGATAATTAACAGACAATTCTACTTTCTACAATTATTTTTGTTATATTGATACACAGGGGTAAGCTATATAAATGAATTGAAATAAAGCAATAAGATATGGAATACAGAAAGAAAGCAAGGCAGAAAGGAATACATAAAATTGAATCAATAAACAGATAAAGAAAGAGAGAAGAAAGAAAGAAAGACAGCAACTAGAGAATAAAAGAATGACAAAGAAATAAAATTACAATAATGATAATAGAATTAATCATGACCAAAAAGAGACAATGATAAATATTCGGAATATTGAATATCAAAAATTGGCGTTAAAACTGTCTCAAAAAAGGCACAACTAAATAGTTTCACAAAATGAAACCAATTGCATTTTTTAAAACATTGAAGCAAAATAAAAAAGAGAAAGAAATTATTTGAAACTATCAAATCAACCAAAACCTAGCCAATTTATCATGCACTGTACCTGGTTATGCGAGTTAGGTACCTCTGTTAACGACGTAAACACGGAGAACGAGCGACTCATGCGTCTAAGGCTCGAACTGTGCACCATTCTGCTCTGGCGAAACCTGTTCCAACGCTTCTTGAGCGTTAATTGAACCTGTTTAATAGACAGAACAAAGTGGCGTCAGTACTCATGCACCTAACTATGGAATATGTTGATGCACATGAACTTGAAGTTTATCGGTAATTGGCGACATAAATAATCAATTACCGAGCGATTAATTCCGGCCAAAAATGATACAAGATTATGTTGTTGTTTTTTTAGTGAACAAAAAAAGCTATTTTCTTCACGGTAGGCTTAGCAACCGGTTTCTAACCAGTTGTTGAACATCATAGAATATAAAGCCAGCGTTGTTCACTCAGGTAAAGATTAATCCATCTTACACAGAAACAAAAACAAAACAATAATCCTTTGATTATTTAATTTGCATCCCAGTTCACATGCATTCAACATAGAACGAAGCTAACCTTTCCTGAAACAATCGAGGATTTTTCCCTTGAACCAAGACTATTGCTACAATTCATATGTCTATTGACTTTTGATTATTTAGCTTGTAGACTGTTGTGGCAATATATAATACGTACTATTCTGTTTTGTATGAGAAAAAATATCTAGCGAGGTTTGGAGAATTGATAAGTGTCGAGGCTCTGCCGTGACAATTATCAATTCTCACAACCAAGTTAGATATTTTTTTTCATACAATACAGTACGTATTATATTTATCTTATAACCTCTATTTGTCTTGTTTTCGTCAATGTTTCTAACTGAAATGCAAGTTTCTAAAAATAACCGCATTATATCATTGTTCTAAAAATAACTATGTGATATCATAAAAAATATCATACGGGATGTCATCACACAGATATTTGTATAGTCATAAGATAAATTTTAATATTATAGGCATCTTTTGAAGCATCCATTGTAGACACCTTGAGTCAAAGCATATATTTATTCATCCTTGTAGTTTCAGAAAAGGTTAGCATCGCTATGACAACATGCATATTATGATACAATATTTGAAAATCAAGTAAAACTTACGATACTTTCGTTCTTACGATCCGGTGGGTACACACGTATGGACGTACGTGAATGTTCGTAAATATTTGGGGACGACGTACAAAAATGTCTCTTTAGCGTATCTTGTACCTAGTATCAATAAAACAATAATGAGTAACAAGAACATCGCATACAAAGTCTTTCCGAAGCTCGATGGTTTATTGGACAGAGATAAATATATAATACGTACTTAGTGTTTTGTATGAGAAAAAAAAACTAACGAGGTTGGGAGAATTGATCATTGTCGAGGCTCTGCCGAGACAATGATCAATTCCCACAACCGAGTTAAATATTTTTTTCATACAATACACTATATTAAATTTATCTTATAACCTCTATTTGCCTTGTTTTCTTAGATGTTTGTACCAGAAATGCAAGTTTCTAAAAATAATCGCATTATATCATTGTTCTAAAAATAACTATGTAGTATCATAGAAAAATATCATACGGGATGTTATCACGTGTATTTTTTTATAGTAATAAGATAAAATATCAAAGCCGAAATCGGGGTACGATTCTTTCAAATTTGCCTTTAATTCCTACTAAATTATTTCAGCGAATAAGATCATAAATTCTTAGTTTCAATTGAATGCATTTTGTGATACCATAAGTTTTGCACGTCTATAATAGCGCTGGTTACGACAATGCACTGGCAATACCAAAAGTTCTCACCGGGCCCCTTCAGGCAAAAAGTATCAACCCTAGTCAGACGGCACGGACCGTGCAGACTCACTAGGCTCGATATTTTTCGAACCTGACTGATTATCGGAATCTAGAATGACTTTCAATCTTACCTATATATATAAAAAATGAAACGCGACTTTCCGGTGACCTCTAGATTAAATCTTTTTCTTTCAAATTTATATTTGACCAGTCGCGCGAAAAGGGACCATCTAGGTAGTGCGTAAAGTTTCGATCCTAGCAAGACTGTGCGGATTGTGCAGACTGACTAGGATCGAAACTTTCCGTACTTTGCTTATTTTCTGAATCTAGAATGATCAATATACTATCCGGTGAAAGAGCTTTTGAAATCCGACCTCTCGTTGACCTATGCTGGACCCAATCTCTTTTTCAAATATTTATTTTACAGAGTTTCCAGATGGTCCCTTTTTGAGAGACGTGCCACACATATGGAGCCAGATAACACACGTGTCTCCATCAATATGGATATTGCAAACATTGTCGAATCTGACCAGACTGCACGCCTGTCTCATAGAATACACTGTGGCGTTGAAAGCTCCTATTTTTTGACAATTATTCTATTATTCTGATTATTCTAATTTTTGATTACTTGAATTTTTTTAATAAAATTCAAACATTTAAAAAAAATCGGAATGTTATTTTGTTTCTAAAATAATTAGAAAATCCACATTCTCGAACTTTTAACCATGTCGAACTAACAAGCTCAGGCGAAATCAATCATCAAACAGTTCGACACCCCGTCTCAAAGGACCGGTCATTGTTATATTTCTGCAAACATGTTTAGTAGTAAGAAGAATAAATCTACCAAAGAGTTATCGACCAGAATTGTTTCCCTTAAACCACTATGCAGCTATTTTGTTAGAATCTATCATTTCCCCCTTCCCCATTCCTACACATACTAATATGCACTTGCCGTAAATAAATAAATACGAGCCAAACAAAATGAAACAAAGAGAATATTTTTTCTAAAAAAATGCCTTCTACATGTTAGCGCGATAAACTGCTCTACTTTAAAAACTACATCAAATTAAATTTCCTATTTTCAAAAACCAGCATAATAACAATAGATTTATTATGATGTTAATCTATAAAAGCTTAGCGATCAACAGTTGTGAACATGCCAAATAATCTGCCCAGTGTCCGTGTATAATCTAAATGACCGGAAATTACTTCTTGTCTCTCCAAGATATATTTAGACCCCAGACATTGACCTCATCGACGAGTTTTCCTATTAGATCAACAGTCATTATTTCAATGATGGAGTCCCATTCATAATTTCTAGAAAAAAATCGGTGGGCACAATGGAGCCTTGAACGCTTTGGGAGATGTGCTTGTAGCATAAAAATATATCAATAAATAAAATAAAAATGAAATAAAATAAAGTGTCTTGCCCTGCGTTCATGATGACAAAACAGTGTAAACTGTTCGCAAATTATTTCCCGCTCTGCACTAGCGTTTGAAGCGGGGTATCATTTGCAAACGGTTTGCACCGTTTAATCATCCTGAACGCAGGACTGCTTTAGTACATAGAGAGAATGCATTTAAAATCAATAAGAAGAAGTTATAAATGAATGAAGTAAGCAGAATGGCGGACTAGAAGAAAAAAAGTGTGAAGAAAGGCAGACTGGATTATGAAGATATTAGAAATACAGACTAGGGTTATATGTTGTCAGACTTATATTATGAAGAAAGCAAAAAAGTAGAAAAAGATGCTATTAAATGGGTCATGGAATACCGTATTTATTAAAAGATTCATCTATGAACAGATAAAAACGAGGCTGCGCCGAGTTTTTATCTGTTTTAGATGACACGTTTAATACATTCGGTATTAAATGAACACAAATTTGATATTCTATTTATAAAATGACCTGAATTTTGCGATTTTTTTTTCTATCGATTCAAATTATTCCGCGAAACATATATCGCTGTTTACGAAATGACGTCAGCAAATACATTATGATGTCATTTTCACAACGTTGTCGTGTGTTCTTAGCTCATTTGCATAGTTATTAGACTAGTGTAATAGCACCCGTGTAATATCAAAAATATCAAACGGCGTTATTTCACTCCCGTGACATAGGTAATATCATAGCATAGTTAATAGAATAGCGGAACAGACTAGGGTATGAAGATATATGGAACTGAATAACAGTCCAGTGGAAAAAGAGGGCATTTTGGCAAAGCTTAATTTTGATATTCTGCTCGTCTTCCTTCGTCATGCTTTTAGTCTTATATCATATGTATTACATTTATCTTTGCGATAATGTCAAGTTAATCTAAGATTTCACATATAGTATTACAAAGGGTTAAAGAGTCCGATTTGGCACTGACGGAATGAACGCATAAAATACATTTATGGCGCATTAAAAGACGGTCAAAAATAAAGCTTTCATTTCTCAATGATAGAAATTTGAGATTTTGCATTTTCTTTAGACACCAATTTCACAATTGCCATGTTCTTCGTATCATATAGTTTCCATGCCAAATACAAGTACATATATACTTCAATTTCAGCTTTTAGTTTCTTGTCTATCTAAAGAAGGTTACTTTCTTGTCGGCAAAGATAAGAACATATGGAAAAAGAGAAAATAAATATGGAATTATAACTCACTTTATATGTAAATGGGCCTATTCTGAAGATCAAAAAATGTAGCAGTTAAGATTTTTTTTCTGGACAACATACTGTCGAAATTTTATCAACTACATCATTGAAACCAACGGTCATAATTAAACCAAATATACAAATCAATATTTTTCTGCTAAAGGATTGAAATGAATGGTCGTATTTGAATGATATGATTTTGAAGCAACGTACACTACTGAAGTTCCAAGTTGATTTCTGTTAACACGAAGTAATATTATCATTTTTTAATCGAACTTCAAGTTTTCTTTTAATTTCCTGTGGTCGAAAAAAGCGAGGCAACAAACAAAAGTTTAGAGAGGTTTAAAGTATACTTGTAATTATTTCATTCTCAACTGGAATTTAAATAGAAATTACTGAGGACCAAAATTTAAAATATTTTCGGCCATATGAGTTGAGAGGCTGGTTTTATAAAGACTGTAAGAGTCAAAATCATTGTCAAATGAAGTTTTTCTGTAAATTTGGTTATAAAAAGGTTCTCCCATTCCAAGTTGACAGACAATAGACGTGAAAATTCACAAATTTATATGTCCGTTGGGTGAGGTGAATAATTTTCTTGTCTACTTTATGGCGCTATATTTACGCCCGGAAACATTTCACATTGCTTAAAATCACATTAAATTAGACATTTTACACAAGATTTGAAATTTGTCTGGTCATACAAAAACTGTTCTTTGGACACATATCAATTTACAAAGCGACTTCTTGCTGTTTTCTTTCAATGCCTCTGAGTTGGCCACAAGGTATAGAGGTTTAGCTTAAAACATCCTTGTTGTTAAGCCTATTTTTATATGCTCATTGCTAATTTTCATTATCTTTAGACAATAGAAAAGAAGTTCTGATTCTTACACAAGCATCAAATTTCAAATATACCCCACCCTTCATTGATAACTTTGAATCGACTATTTCTTGCAAACGCGTTGCTTTCTTAAACAATCCTTTGGCTAATGTTAACAAAAGCTTTTCTCAAGACGAATCGCTGTCATTATATGACAAATATCTGTTGCATTAACTATAATATATACATGTATTATTCTTCGAGCAAAAATAACTGTCGTTTAAAAACTCGCTTAATTTATATTCTCGGACTATACATAAAGGTGTATACATAACTATTGCCGATAAGGATAGATGGCGGATTTTTTTTTTAAATATTTTCACATTTATTACAAAAAAAAGTATTTTTTTAAAGGTAAGAGGATATAAAGATTTTCCAGGTCTGATACGCAATTATAAAGCCAAGAAGATGATAGGTTTTGACAGGTCTTTTTCAAGCTGATTGCGGATAAGGACACAAATAGCATCAATAAGATGGATAATTATCGACTTAATTCAATGTCGAGGGAATGTTCGTTATTTTCTTTCTTTTTTCTTGACATAATATAAACTCCCTCGCACATGATTCACTGTCTGTCCGTGGTTTATAATGACTGAGTCAAAACGTTGTTTTTTAGTGTTCATTACGGTTAAAAACATGAAACGTGAAATTTACTGTCATTCCGCTCAAAACCATTCTAAATCGTTCAATCAACGCTCAATTCTTCATTCCAATCACTCACTCAAACAATTCAAAAACGCTCCAAATCACTAAAAATGATACGAACATGTATACTAAAAAAAAATTGATAGAAAAATCCACGATTTCGCTGACATAATTCAATTTTGTTAGCGTACTATGACTTCGTGAAGAAATAGAAAGCTTTTCATAGAACCTGTATAAATATTTTATTAAAAGGAGGTAATTTATATCGCCAATTTTGTTCATCTTGAACGAAATTAGCGATATTGGATTTCTTGTCTTAAATTTCACTCAAAACTCGCTCCACACGCTCATTCGATTTTATTCCAAAATCATCCCCAAATCATTCATCTTGCCAATTTCACAATGTTCTTAACTGTTCGTTTACAAATCTAATCTTTGTTACCTGGAATCAAACACTCATTCTGACAAAGTCTAACAATGATCCTTTTTACCGAAGGAATTTTTGAAGACCTGTATTTGAGATAGATTCAATTATCTACTAACCAAAAAGACAATATATGCTTAATTTGCTATTCTCTATTGTTTTATTGAAGAAATCATCATGTCAAGACGCCTTAAAATGAGTTCCAATAAAGGATTTGATGGTACAAATTTAATTCTGTTTTATTTATCTAGAGTTCGAAAGGAAACCATAAACGAGCAATAAAAAAAAAAAAAAAAAAAAAAAAAAAATGGTTATGATAGTACAGTAAAAATCGTGCTGAGCGAAAACTTTAGGGACCACCTAAAAGCAGTCGCTGAAAAGAATGGAGGCTTGCAAAAAGTTTTGTTTACAGATTGTAGTCATAAGTTTGACTGAATGTTGTATGAAATCGCATTTCTCAATATTCCTATATTGTTAAAAGTCAAAAGAATCGTGTTATTGAGACGATTCTGTTGAGTTTTAAAATCATAGGATTCTTTTTTTTTTTTTGACAAATTACATCTTTCTAAGATATTTTGAATAAAGAAAGTGGTTTTGTAAACGGTCGCTTAATACAAATGGTCGGTTTATAGACGTAGTCGTTCGAGCAAGATTGACTGTATACATATAAATTTGAATCAGTCTTCAATACCGCTCATTCACGATTAGAAATAATGATTGGCAATATTTTTTAACATTGGATAACACCTTAGAAGATTGGTCAAATCATTGTATAATTTTAGTTACTTTAATTGTTATTGTTAAATGATATCTTATGGGCATATAATAACATCCCTTTTTAAGACCGTTTAACAATTTTATTAAAAATTTATTACATGTTTGTAATCTCCTGTCTTATTTAAGTTTTTGTTTTAAGAACATGCTTGTTATAACTGTAAAATACGCAACTGCTTTTTATAACTGTATGATAAGCCATTGTGATAAGCATAATCTTCTATTACTGTTTGAAGTGTAATACTTTTGTCTGTGATACTCATATGTTAATTATTTTACTTTTTTTCTTTCTTTCTTTTAATTTTTATACCTAATGATATCTTTAATTATTAAATTATAAACATGACTTTTAGTATCATGCCTCCATTACCTAGGACCACAACTTAAATTTATTCTTTTTTGTGCTATCCTTGGTAATGGGGCGCATAACATGGTTCTCTTTTTTTTCCTTAAGTAGTTTCTGCAATTATGTTGTAATGGTAATCTTATTATGCCATGTTCTGTACTCTTTTACCTATATAAAGTAATTATTATTATTTATTTTTTTACGATTAATATCATTGGAATTCCTAAACGTGTCGGATGGTTGCAGACTATAGTCCCTTTATCGGAGAGCTACGTATTTTGACAGGACAGTTTAAAGACAGAGATCCGTGTCCATCTGTCCCCAGTTGTATTAAAGTTAACCATTAGTTAAATATAGACCGGAAGTTATTGTCAACCAATCAATGTTATTGTTTCAATTGGTACAATTGATTGGCTGAAAATAATTTTCGGTAAAATTTAGTCAATGATTATCATTTATACAACCGTGCGCAGATGTGTAAGCGAGTAGCAGTTGAAAGAATTCGAGTAAAAAAGACAAAATGAAACATCTGTTTTGAATGTAACATTCGTCCATTAACAAGGTTAGATTCAGCCATTTTGACCTTGACATTGGTAGAGAAACCATGGTCGATGTAATAGGGATTAACCTATTAATTGATAATGTAATTATCAGAGAGAATAGGCAGAATAAAACTAGTCTATATGACCCACTTTCGTGAGGAAAGAAATCCATTAGAACATAATTTTGCTCCCTGTCCATTAAATTCGTAAGATATCTTAAGACAGAAATATTGAATAAAGCTCGGAAATATGAAAGTAAAACCCTTGACATCGTTTTTGAACAATATTTGAAATAAGTACAAGATTTTTATTAAGAAATAAGACGATTTTCGTTTCTCCGAAAATGAAAAAGGCTTTATTTTTTTTCCAAAAATGTATGTATCTTCCATAAAAACATAAATCTACCGCTAATAGGAACACCTAAAACCGATCACTTTTTAAAAGTAAATGGGGACAATTGAGACTGTGAGTTACATTTCCAATACTTTCAAATGTGCGCCAGGCAAAGACTCTGGCCATCCTGTGCATCTGCACAGTTTGACCAGAGTCCTCACTTTTGCGCTTTGTAGAAAAGAAGGGTCCAAACGTGTCTGTAGAAAGTCAGGAAAACTTATAATTATACTATTATACGTTGCAGTTAAGGTTGGTTAAGGTTGGCCCTTCACGCACAAGTCAAATTGTTGGAAATTCGTCATGCACAGGCTCAATTATGATGATGAAATAAGTGTCTCTCTCTATCCAATATGTTCATTGTAGTCTCTTACAATTTGTAATGGTATATAATTTGAGTAATTGAAAGGGTCCGTACTGCTTTGAACTTTTACTTGCGTACAAAGCATGAATTGGTACGTTTTTGTCATCCTGAACGCAATGCAGGAGTAATCGAACTATTTAAACCATTTTTGAAACAAATCGATTTTTTTCAGTAAATAAAGAAATATATCAAAATTTTGTTATACAAGAAATGTACGAAATAAACGAAGAATCAAATCTCATTTAATATCAAGACATCCTAAAGGATCTTGTAATTAAATCAAAATTTGTTTTTCTTTCATTTGAGTCTGTCACGCAAATATGACGACCCAGCTTAAAAACTAATTCATCATCGAGAAGATATTGGTCTATAATACCGTCTATACCATATGTTATATGTCGACAGGTTCACTGACACTCTATCTATTACCTCTTATATTTTCAAGAAATTGTTGATCACATATAAAACAACATTTTCATTCTCAGTGATTCCTTTCTTTTAAAATTACACGCCTTTCATATATTTCCTTCCTTCCTTCCTTCCTTCCTTCCTTCCTTCCTTCCTTCCTTCCTTCCTTCCTTCCTTCCTTCCTTCCTTCCTTCCTTCCTTCCTTCCTTCCTTCCTTCCTTCCTTCCTTCCTTCCTTCCTTCCTTCCTTCCTTCCTTCCTTCCTTCCTTCCTTCCTTCCTTCCTTCCTTCCTTCCTTCCTTCCTTCCTTCCTTCCTTCCTTCCTTCCTTCCTTCCTTCCTTCCTTCCTTCCATCCATCCATCCATCCCTAAACGCACTAAAATAAGTAAGAAAAAACCAACTAGTAAATGAAAATTCTTCTTGTAAATTATAAATGACCAAACTCACCTCTCCATTTAGAAAACAGTATAGTAGAGATATGATGAAGCCTTGAAAAGAGACTAGGAAATGCGAGCTGTACGACCAGATAGCAAACCGGACCGAGTCTGATGGTGGGTCTATCATAACCACAAAGTTTGTTATCCCTAGTAACGGTAACAGGAATAACGCTGCTTTTATCGCCTTCCTACAAAATAACAAGAAACGAGAGATAAAAGCTGTTTTGAATACAAGCAAACAAAAAAGGTCCTCGAAAAATGTCTCAAAATTAGTAACATCCCCCCCCCTCAAATAATAAATATATAAAGAAAGAAAGAAAAAAGAAAAAATGCCGCCATCATAATCAAATTATTGAAAAGTAAAAAAGAAAATGGTAATTTGAAAACAAAACAAACAAGTATAAAATCATCATAAATTAATAATACATATTGAATCTTAGTCGCGTTATATCACTCACTTATATCACAAAATGCTTTCTGTAACACAGTTGTGTGTGTGTATTTCCGTTTATTTATCGTCGCTACCGTAGCACATGCCCATATGAGCGACGCCCCCAGAAGACGGTTTATAGTTGTTTGGGAGGATAGTGCAAGGATACATGACGAAACTACTGCTGAGAACCGGTTTTTTACGTGCGCGGTGTAAAGCACCGTCTCACGGGGCCTAGTTTAACGTCTCAACCGAAAGATAATTAGTTGTTGTTAGTGTGCCAGCCCGGGTTTGAACCCAAGACGTCGAACTTCAATGGTTTTGAAGTCCGGTGCTCTACCAACTGAGCTAATCGGGCTGACTGTAACACAAGTAGATTAGATCGGGCTAATAACCACGAACAAACCAAGGTGACGCTAGGACTCAACTCTTCTTCAAAGATTATCATTCGCACAGTCTGTAAATTGTCCGAGAGTTTTCCAATCATTGCATTGAAATGCCTCAATCAAAATGCCTGCAACATTCAACAGCGCAATCTAATCTTGATTTAAGCATTAGTTGAAGACGTCAAAAAATAAAATATATGGTTATAATGCTAATCATATATATATGTAGAAAAAAAAAGTTTCATAGGAACAGTTAACAGCTTCGTGAAATCGACAAAATGAATGATATAGGAATAATTTTGGAATAAAAATCATTTAAGTGTGTGAAGCGAGTTTTGAGTGAAACTAACGGGAGGTAATCCAATATCGCTAATTTTGTTCAAGATGAACAAAATTAGCATATTTATTACCTCCCTTAAATGAAATATGCAAACAGGTTCTATGAATAGTTTTCTATTTCTTCACGAACACATAGTGCGCTTCCAAAATTGAATTATGTCGGTGAAATCGTTGATTTTTCTATCGATTTTTATTTTTAATTTACTTGTTGATTTTGTCATTTTTTTGTGATTTTGAGCGCTTTTGAATGGTTAGTGTGAGTGTTTGGAATGAATAAATGGAGCGCTGAATAAGCGATGCAGAATGGTTTTGATCGGAATGGCAGTCAATTTCATGCTGTTCTAAACCGTATACCTACCTGACTTTGACTATTTGAGCTTCATTTCTGTGACTGTCTTGTAACTTCAACACTAATACCCGGATGATATTTAAAAGAAATAGGAGATTCACCTGAAATGGGTAAAAAGAAATTATAGAATTACAAAATAATCAATCGTCTTGAATTCTATTTCAATTTTAATGGAAAGGGGAATTTAATTTGTCCTATCAGTCTAATACAGTCATGTTAGTTTAATGAATAACCCCCCAATTTAGCAGTCGGAATTCTAAAAGATACAAGAAAAACCGAAAAGAATCTAACGATCTAGAATTTAATCGACTGTTATAGATGTGCGAATTTAAGTTAGTGTTCAAATGACAATCTGGTCCATATAGATAGGTATATACAAAATTGACACTTGATTTCTCTCTTAAACTAGTAAAACACTACCAAAATAATTAGTTTGTCGTTTCTCTACGTTTTTTGTTATTTCAATGCATCATTTCATTTGTATGATTCACATTTTGAAAGAATTTAAAAGTCTTACAACTATGACAGCTATACGTGGCGTTTCGATGATCCATATTAACTTTACAGAGTAATACGGCATCCAACATCTGAAAAGGAAGAAGTCTGGTCAGTTCTTTACACTAGGACGAAAAAGAAATATGAGATTTGTTAGAAGGTTCTGTTTATTACAAGCTGATCTTTAAACAAGTCTAGACTAGAAAAGTTATTAAGCGAGCCTTGCCGACCTTAATAATTTTTCTTTTCTAGACGAGGTTAAGATCAGCGTTTAACAAAAAGAATCGAGTACAGGTAACATAGAATATAAACAAGAGGACCATGATGGTCTTAGATCGCTCACCTGACTCTCTTTGATCACTTGCACATCACATCAAGTAAAAAGGCAGATGTCATAAAGAAGATAATTTCTACATAAAACCAAGTTTCACTAAGTTTGGTCCATTTTTGTGACCATTAGAGTTATTTCAAGTAAATTATCTTTAAGACTCCTTTTCCTGTGATATGGCATGAATCCTTCCCATTTTAAACAGAGTTCATTCTTGTGACCTGGCAAACATTTTGACCAAGTTTCATGAAGATTGGACCATATTTGTGGCGTCTAGAGCTCTTAAAAGAAAATTGTCATTAAGGCCCCTTTTCCCGTGATATGGCACGGATAATTCCCATTTTTAAAAGAGTTCATCCTCATGACCTAACAAACATTCTGACCAAGTTTCATGAAGATTTGGCCATATTTGTGGCCTCTAGAGTGTAAACAAGAATATTGTCATTAAGGCCCCTTTTCCCATGATACGACATGGATCTTAACAAATTTAAATAGGCTTCATCCTAGTGACCTAGCCATTATTCTGATCATGTTTCATGAAAATTGAATTGTATTTGTGGCTTCTAGAGCGTAAACAAGAAAATTGTCATTAAGGCCCCTTTTCCCATGATATGGCACAGATCCTTCCAATTTTCAATAGGGTTAATCCTTGTGACCTGGCCAACATTCTGACCAAGTTTCATGAAGATTGGGCCATATTTGTGGCCTCTAGAGTGTGAACAAGAAAATTGTCATTAAGGCCCCTTTTCCCGTGATATGGCACAGATCCTTCCCATGTTCAATAGGGATCATCCTTGTCGCTTAGCCAACCTTCTAAGCAAATTTCATAAAGATTGGGCCATATTTGTGGCCTCTAGAGTGTAAACAAGAAAATTGTCATTAAGGCCCCTTTTCCCGTGATATGGCATGGATCCTTCCCATTTTCAATAGGGTTAATCCTTGTGACCTAACAAACATTCTGACCAAGTTTCATGAAGATTGGGCCATATTTGTGGCCTCTACAGTGTAAACAAGAATATTGTCATTAAGGCCCCTTTTCCCATGATATGGCATGGATCCTTCCAGTTTTCAATAGGGTTATTCCTTGTGACCTGGCCAACATTCTGACCAAGTTTCATGAAGATTGGGCCATATTTGTGGCCTCTAGAGTGTGAACAAGAAAATTGTCATTAAGGCCCCTTTTCCCGTGATATGGCATGGATCCTTCCCATTTTCAATAGGGTTAATCCTTGTGACCTGGCCAACATTCTGACCAAGTTTCATGAAGATTGGGCAATATTTGTAGCCTGTAGAGTGTAAACAAAAAAATTGTCATTAAGGCCCCTTTTCCCGTGATATGGCACAGATCCTTCCCATGTTCAATAGGGATCATCCTTGTCGCTTAGCCAACCTTCTAAGCAAATTTCATAAAGATTGGGCCATATTTGTGGCCTCTAGAGTGTAAACAAGAAAATTGTCATTAAGGCCCCTTTTCCCGTGATATGGCATGGATCCTTCCCATTTTCAATAGGGTTAATCCTTGTGACCTAACAAACATTCTGACCAAGTTTCATGAAGATTGGGCCATATTTGTGGCCTCTACAGTGTAAACAAGAATATTGTCATTAAGGCCCCTTTTCCCATGATATGGCATGGATCCTTCCAGTTTTCAATAGGGTTATTCCTTGTGACCTGGCCAACATTCTGACCAAGTTTCATGAAGATTGGGCCATATTTGTGGCCTCTAGAGTGTGAACAAGAAAATTGTCATTAAGGCCCCTTTTCCCGTGATATGGCATGGATCCTTCCCATTTTCAATAGGGTTAATCCTTGTGACCTGGCCAACATTCTGACCAAGTTTCATGAAGATTGGGCAATATTTGTAGCCTGTAGAGTGTAAACAAAAAAATTGTCATTAAGGCCCCTTTTCCCGTGATATGGCACAGATCCTTCCCATTTTCGATAGGGATCATCCTTGTGGCTTGGCCAACCTTCTGACCAAATTTCATGAAGATTGGGCCATATTTGTGGCCTCTAGAGTGTAAACAAGAAAATTGTCATTATGGCCCCTTTTCCCATGATATGGCATGGATTGTTCCCATTTTCAATAGGGTTCATCCTTGTGACCTGGCCAACATTCTGACCAAGTTTCATGAAGATTGGGCCATATTTGTGGCCTCTAGAGTGTAAACACTAAGATTGTTGACGCCGGACGACGGACGACGGACGACAGACGACAGACGACGCACGACGCACGACGGACGACGGACGACGGACATTCAATGATCACAAAAGCTCACCTTGAGCACGATGTGCTCAGGTGAGCTAAAAAAGCATATTAAACTTATCTAAATGCATATTACGGTAGTTTTAGATACGAGTATTCTATCATCATTCATGTTATCTTTGTTCAAACTCGTTAACTCTTCTTGTACCATCATTCCAAGTTTAACCTCTCTCATAACTTTGAAACTTTCATTAAAATACTCAACTATAATTATATTCAATTTTCAAAAAAAAGTTTACATTATATAGATCTGAACAATCGTGCGAAAAAGGAACACCTTGAGTAGTCGAAATGCATTAACCTCGGTCCACAGTGGTCGATGTTAGTGTATGATTTTCTAAATCTTAAATTGTGATTCACCAGTTATCTTTTCAAAGCAACCTTTAGTTCGCCGCAACTGTACTTTCCAGATTGACTATTTTTGCATGATGGTTGTTCACAAACGAACTCAGCCTGGTAAAAAGAGACCACCTGAGTGGTGCGTAAATTGTCGACTTTTGTCAGACTGCGAGGACTGACTATAGTCGAAACTTTTCACACTTTCTTGATTTTCTGAATTAAGCGTGGTCATTCTACCTTCTCGTGAATTGTTTTTGAAAAGCGGCATATGGTAGAACCAATCCAATATCAAAATACTTATTTTACGGATTTTCCATGTAGTACCCTATATTGTGACGGGGTCACGAATATTCTAATAAAACGTTCTAGTTACTTACTTGGATTTCATTTGATAATGTGTCATTGCTAAAGCCCATGCTAACGTCACAGGGATAGGCGAACCTGAAAATAAGGTAATCGTTTGTGAAGTTCGTTGTGAGGTTTCAATATTTGACCATGACAGGATGTTATGACAGTCTAGTGGAATAACTATACAAATGAGCACAGGACGGATAGCAACGTTATAGTATGTTGTGAAAAATGACGCCGTGATAATTGTTGACGTCATTTTATTCCGCTCGATAAATATCTGGAATTTCCTCGTTTTATCACAAAACGTTATATCTTCATTGTGAAAATGACGTCATTATACATTTGCTGACGTCATTTCTTAAATTTAGTTATATGTGTTTTGCGGAAGATGTTGAATCTACAAATTTCATAAATTTTCTTGCTTTTTAGTAAAAATTCATGTCATTTTATGAATAGAATATAAAATCTGTGTTCAGGAATGCGGAATTTATTACACGCGTTACAGCCTCGATTTTATCTATTTAAAGATGACTCGTTTAATAACTTCGGTATGAAATAAGCACTCGTTAAATTACCAGCCCGATTAGCTCAGTTGGTAGAGCACCGGACTTCAAAGCCAATGAAGTTCGACCGGGCTGGTACACTAACAAAAAACTAATTGTCTTTCGACCGAGGCCCCGTGAGACGATGCTTTACACCGAGCACGTTAAAGAACCATGGCGGATCTCAGCAGTAGTTTCGTCATGTATCCTTGCACTATCCCCCGTAACAACTAACCGTCTTCTGGGGGCGTCGCTCATATGGGCATGTGCTACGGTAGCGACGATAAATAAATGGAAATACACACACACACTCGTTAAATATTCTCGGAGTGTGATTCCGAATATGGATTACAGGGCTAATTGTTAGTAAGGTGGTGCTTTTGAGAATAATATGTGAAAATAGAACTTATGAAGAGCTTAAACAAGGCTTGTCTGTAGAAAAAAATATTGTACCCCTCATTGTAGTCCGGATTTTGATTATATCAAGTGAAAAGTGCTTTCGAGCGTCTTAATATCTTCAAATAAGAACGATATTCCCCCGATTGGGTAAAATATGATAAATTGAATTTCTCCTCGTGTATGTTCTAGTGTACAGGGTTGTACGCCCAAGGCCAGAACATCTCTATATTAGGTTTAGGCTAATGATGTTTTCTAGAAGAAGATTATCGCGGATATCTGAACCGAGATTCATTCATTACTAGCTGATCCTGTGTAATTGCTCCAAGCACTGATTTTACTTACAAATATCTCTTCTTTCTGTTCTTTGCTTGTTTGATAGATTCGATATTTCATGCCTACATAAACGAAAATCCTATTCTCAACGCAGTCTCGGTTTAATCTGTGCAGATATGGCTCGTTTGATAATTTCACAATTCCTGCCAAAGGAACTAATCCGACACATTTCATTCCAATATAAAATCAATAAGCTATAAAAATAATGTATCAAAATGAAGATCTAAAAGCAGTTATACATCATAAGACAACCAGTACCATAGCATTTTCGAAAGGGTCGTTTTGTTCAAAACTAAAAACTGTACCCATAGCTATAAAATTCAGATCCAAAATGTAGTTTTGCGAACCATCCACATTGAGCTATTTTGTAAACGCACGAAAATGTCATTCAAATACGGTATATCGACAAATCAGCGCAACACTATTGTTTTCAATTTTTCTTGTCGCCATCTTGCACTTTGCTTTAACAATTTGAGGGAATATAAAGATATTTTGAAGCAAAAAATCAGATTTTTAGACGTGCCATGATTCTTAGACGAGGGGCGAAAATAATTTGGGCGAATATTTCACTGTGTAGATTTTCAAGAACGACAACTTTCACTCGTAAACTATGTAAGCATTGGAACACCGGGATTCTTTGGAATTCGACTGGGTACCGGGATGGTCATAATGGAAGAATTGTGCAGTCTGTGATCACTCAATCAACTGAGTTCGGAATTTCAAATCAGCTTACACTCGGGCTGGATTGGGTGTTTGTCGCTATAACTGCAATGTTGTCGGATTTCGAGACTTCGAAAACGCCGCCAGGTCTGAGAAAATGGAGACAGACGATCTAGGGTAGTTGTTATTCTTGAACGATTTCAGGAAGTTTTCTCATTCATATTTTTGCTCATGATTATTTTGTTTGGTTTCTGCTTTTCTACGTTGTTCGTGTGAATTGATATAGAGGATAATCGTTTGTTTCAGTGTAAGATCGGTTTATATTTCATTGAGTGAGCAACAAACGCTATATTTTCACGAGTGGCAGAGCTTTTGTTGTTCACGAAATGAAATAATAATCGATCTCACTCGAAAAACAAACGATTATTCTATTTCTTTATTGCAAAAATGAGACAAAATGTGAAAATTCTAGGACATATTTTTTGTAAAGCGCGTCATTTTGCGCGTGATTGCTATGCAACGTTCATTGTGACGTCACTTAATTCGCCCGCATAGATGACGTCAGATAGGATGAAATGCACAGAAGCAGGGTATAAGTTTTTGATAATTTCACTGCTTTTGCGGTGAGATTATCAAGTGATAATCTACCGTTATTTCTCGATAAACCACCGAAAAGCATTAAAGAAAATTCAATATTCCCTGATTTGGAAGCGTCAATGGCGGATCTAGAAGGGAGAGAGGCGTTCAAACACTGACCTAATCTGTTGCCTTATATTTTCTTTTCGCATTGGTATTTAATCAAAATTGCATATAAAGGAAAAAACCAACCCCAATTTGTAAGTTTGAATACCCTTTTCAGATATCCAGAATTTGTGATTGAACTGCAATGTTTTTATCTCATCAGTCTGACCAGGGTCCAAGCTGCCCGAAAAAAGTAGTTTCTCCAGTGAAACTGATAAGTGTTTCACTAGATACACTATCAACATTAATTACCCTGGGAAATCCTAAGATTTCATCGACAGGAATATAATAACCTTTTTTTCGAGCAATCATATTATACGAAAATCTTACTTTGATCTAGAATATGAAATTCGTATTAAAAAATTAAACCTTCATCATGACGTTATTATATATAAAATAGATGTTGTGATTCAAATTTTGATATTCTTTTATCAAGGCTTCGCATGTTGAGTTTCAGTTTATTTTGTACCTATTTCGAAATCAAACTGATTTTAATTCACGTCTGTACTTATTGAATGTTAAATAATTGTGGTTTCTAAAGGACAACACGAAAGCAAATATTATCAAGTTTACAGAAATATTTTTGTGGCATAAAATCACACATCCCTTCACACATTACTACTACACGAAAAGATGAATGCTGAATTTACAATTAAATATCATTTGACAACCAGTCGAAGAAAAGGCCAGTGCGTGACATTTCCAACAATTTCAAATGTGAGCAACGCAATGCCCCGGGCAAGCGAGTATATTCGCATTGCCTGATCAGAATCTTCAGTAAAAGCTGTTGAGGTAAGTTCTTAACCCCTCTTTAGGCAGTCAGCATTTTTTTTGCATTATGTCCTTGCCTATGTTGTTGAATACTTGTGACTGTTACACATTAGAAGTTGTTGAAAATGTCTCGTACATGCGCAAATACAATAGCATAAACACAGTGTGTTTTGAGTCATGGCAAAGACAAGGCGCATATTCCGTATCAGACATAACTTCGAATACGAAAATTAGATTTCGGTAAACAGATTAGCAAAGCTTCCCAAAATAAAGAGTCCTTGGGAACAATCTTATTCGCGATAAAAGCTCTTGGCCTAAATGTGGGAGTTTATTCTATCCTTTTTAGTTACATTCAGTCGATTTTCTTAGAGAACATGGAACACATAGGAAAAAAAGAAAACATTATGTTGTAATATTTCTTTCTAAACATTGATCGAGAGTCTAATCACACTCTTTAGTGTTCTTCATCTGCAAACATTGGGAACCATTCGGCATGTACAAAACCATAAGAAATTAACGAAGGTCTACCATGGTCAAACGCGACTGATATGTTTTCCTTTTTGAAAAATACAAACAAAATAATTGCATACTCATTTTTAAAATTAAGTTAAACATTTATTATACTGCAAAGAAAATTCTAGCATTTTCATTGGTTAATGCTGACCTGACAAACATTGATATCTACGGCCGCTCCGGTATTACCTCTAATGTTTCCTTATGGCGCTTCGCCGTGAACATAGACAAAACATCGAAACGGTAATGGCAGCCATGATTCTCTCGCTTCGCGGATAACACGACCCGAGTATACACATAATATATACTATTATATATTATATAAATATATACGGCTACGGCTCGGGTGACATCTTTTTTTCCAGCCGGGAATAAATCGTCATATACCCCGGCAAGAAACCGTATAACTAATAAAGTCAAATAGGCAACAGTTTTGTTTTTTTATTTACCCACGACTGGTGAAAACGTGTTGAGTCTTTCACCTTTTAAAATTTAAGATGAATCGATGTCTAATTGTACAAACAGTTTTTTCTTGGTTTACAAATAAAATGGCCTTCTCCATATTCTGTAGTTTAGAACAAACGGTATTATAGACACACAGCAAATGTTTCATTCATAACGTAGATTAGGTATGACCTTTTAGACAGGAGGGCATGATATTGCGCCTTTTGATTGATTGCATTCTATAGTGGTAAGAAAATATGCCGCCTTAAAGGTGATCTTTTTCCATTTCTCAGGTCACTAAAACCAGGCTATTCTATAGCCAAATCAAAGTAAAAACATATAAAAATCTGAGAACTACACGATCAAAATGTCTACCGGTTTGAGCCTGGACTTTGATATTTCAAACAAATTCTTATGAATGCAAAATGAATACTCAGATTAGCCAGAATAGTCTGATCTGAGTCTTCAATACGTGCCTAATATAGGGTTAAATTACTATTTTGGGGGCGTTAACATTTGCAGATACCCCAAAAAACGGTTTAACGCCCGAGTTCGAAGCACTAAGGCGTTAAAGCAATTTGAGGGTCTCTGCAAATGTTAACCCCCGAAAAGATGTGAATTAATGCTATTTTTGCATAAAAAGAAAGACTAGAGTATTTTTCAGCGGAAATTGCGAAATAATTCATAGAAATGCTTCAAAAAGAGACACAAATCCACAAAACGCCGACATAATTGCGTCACGCATGGCACCGTAACATACTCCAATTGCTTAGTAAATTATTGACGTCACCAAATTTAACGCGGGAATTAGATCAACGTCCTTAGTAACGTTCTAAATTAACGTTAACATGAATATGCTTGACGCATTTAAACCATTAATATGTATACTCGTCAAAATCAAATCCTTGGTGTTTATTAACAAAATGCATTTTTTTTTTTTTATTTTTTGAAACCAGCAAATATTGCAGAAAAAAATAAGTATCATTGAAATTCATAAGCTTTATAGGCCCCGTGGCGGTGATATTCAAGTAAAAAGAGCCGGGCGTTAACGGCACGTGAATTTACTAATTAAACCACTTTTTTGCCGTTAACGCCCGGGTTTTGTCCGTATGCCCATAACGACCCGAAAACGAACATTTTATGCAATAATAGATTGCTACAGACCTGTTTTCTCTGTTCGCAATAAGCGGACGTTTAAAATGCACTGTATGGTTGTCCAGACTGCACAGTGTTTGTCTTTTAAGCCCAAATGAAACTATTGTAAATGTCACACAAGGCTCATATGAGCCTTGTGTGAAATTTCCAACAATTTCGTGTGTGTGCAATGTTAAAACTCAGATCATACTGGACATCCGCACAGTCTGATTAGACTCTCCACTATATGCTTAATAGAAGGCTACAGGCCTAACGTAAGTCCCTGTCCATAATCACAGAATATTTGAACTTGAAATATATGTCTGCTATTTTCAAATAAAACCGTATGTGAAGCGTTCAATCAGTCTGCACGATAGAGCATGTGAATGCAAGGTCTAACAGCAGCGTTTATCATCACTCGACAATGCATTGATTGAAGTTTATTTATTTGAACCAGACCCATCAATATTATCGTTTTCTTTTTCTAATCCAGTATTTTTCCAAGACATTGAGTTTCACAAAACGAGTGTACGAGATCGTTGTATTTAAATTTCATTCCTGATATTTTTTCTGTGTATCTATGCTTAATTGTTAGATCGGCACCCACAAAAATATAAAACATATAGAAAGGACGTTTTACGTTTCATGTATTTCATTCAAAATATTCACCATTGTCCTGTGTATCGTTTATATACAATCGCAAAATAAACGGTATTTTCTTGTCCTAGTATGACCTTTTTGATAAGGTCCTCCTCTGCTTCTTTGAAAGATAGATGCATAACAAATACTGGCTTTGAAACTTGAATGGGGGTACATTGAAACGTTTTAGTCTTAGGCTAAGCTTTGTGGAGACATATAGATAAAGAGACGAACAGACGGACGGATAGAAAACGATATATCAACATTTCCTGAATATTTCGATGCGGGGGTATTACAAAGGTACTGGCCATCAAAGTGTTTGGAACAGCAAATTTCATAAACCGACCTTTTCGTGGCCAAACGAAGTGCAGCGTTTGCATTGATGAAAGACGACAATGAAATGTACTAGACAGAATAATAATGTAAACTTACACCATCCGACGATGTAAAAGACGAAATAATTTGGTCTCTTTGAGAATACAGACACGGCAATCTGATTATGAAGGTATAATCCCTCAATTAACATCCACATAAACTGCACTGATTTCGTATATTCCAGTAGAATGTAGAGAATTTCACACAGAATAGGCTGCAACAAAATGAAAATGACATGGTCTAGACACAAAAATGTAATTACATAATTAGCATACAATAAGAACTGAGACCTCGGGCCGAAATTGGCATTGTCTTCAAAGTGGATCACTAGGTCTTTTCCTATGTTCTATTTGAAGTGATATATACATTTATATATTACTTGGAAAACAACTCTGTATACTAACATTTACACATGACCTTATTATTGAGTCTATTTTTATTCAAATCATAAATAATTAATTGTTATTGAAGAATTGTACTTTTATAAAGCGGATTTTGATAGATTCATTCGATAAATACAGGACATTCGCGTTTGGCGGATCAACAACGCCAAAACAATATTTATCAAAAACAAACGACCACAAACTTTGTGTTTAAGTAGTGCAACTATGGAAATGTATTTGTAATAATCATCTATTTGCTTATAAGGCGGTTGATCAAACTTCGGATATAATAAAATTTTAAACAAATTTCAATTGAAATAAGGATTTTCATATTTCTGACTAAAACCAAGCATGTACAAAACATATGGTGTATTTCAAAAAATATAATTAGTTCCGAGAAGAAAAGGGTAGTTATTAGTACATTGCAGTTTTAAATACATCGTCTTCTATACACACAATTGCTTGATAATACGAAGAATCAAAATTTAAAATAAATGTATATTTCAAATATTTTTACTGGTACTTCTAATGAATATGTTTATAATGACACTGCATCTCTGTGTGTGTGTGTGTGTGTGTGTGTGTGTGTGTGTGTGTTTTGGGCGATAGCTGTTATTCAAAGGTAGGGTTCTACAGTAACTAACATCGAAAAATTGGCATTAATCTGGAATCAAAACCATTTTGGATCGCTCACTCAGTGCCCTTTTCATTCATTCCAAACACTCTCTAGAACCATTAAAAACGCACCAAAATCAATAGATAAATAAGATCAACAACGACATAAAAAATGTATATAAAAATCCATAATTACATCCACCTAGTTGAATTTGTAAGCGTTTGATTCGAAATTAGAAAACTATTTATAGAAATTGTATGCATGTTCTATTAAAGCGAAGTAACAATCATCGTTATCTTTGTTCATCATAAACAAAATTAGCGATTTTGTATTACCTTCCATACATTTCATTCAAAAATGACTCCACACGCTCATTCAATATCATTCCAAAATCATCCAATTTCATTCCAAAATCATTCAACATGTAAATTTTTCGTTGTTTCAACAGTACCCCGACATACTTACCGTATCATATATAGCTCCACTCATGCCCCTTGGAGAGCCCGCAATTTCCCCACCTTGAACACGTGCTACAAACTGGTCTACATACACAATGATTCGTATAGAAACTTGTACAATTATAGCCACAAACAAGTTACGATGGATCCGTGTTCGATGACATCGTAAACTTCTACAAAAAAGAATGAAAGAATAGATATGAACACTCAAAAAGTTAACATGCAATCAAGAAATTAACATGTAATAGCCTGTGTATTGATCTTGATATTTCGTTACTCCAAAGCTTGAACCGAAAATACTTATAAAAAGCTTTATTAGAAGGGTTGTCCTTTTGCCATTTCCTGCACCATAACCATACATATATATCGATACCTTAGTACGACGTTTTGCTTTATGTTTGAAGCCATTTTTTTAAAGAAATGTACAATGCTTCAATTCAAGATTTTGTTTTCTGCAAGTAAATGGTTCTTTGCATTGACTAACTTACGGAAAAGACAGAAAAAAATGAGTACCAAATTCAAACCGACACAGGAGGTTGCCATCCATGTTTTTTTAGATGTCATTAACCCACGGATCTTTAAGAAGAGATAACCCATGGTTTTCTTTAGAGAAGAAAAGAACACATTAAATAGAAATGTGACGCTGGTCGTAAAAAAATAAATAAATAGAATCAAACTGCTGAGAAATAGAATATTGGCATTTTCACACGGGTTTGATAGATAGCATTTTATTTATGCCGAAAAGAAGTTTGCTCATGGAGAGCTTCAATAGGAACAAAATCTCACGAATGTATTTCACCTGAAGTAGCTGAATATGAAGAGAGATATGAGGGATGAGACAAGGGAGAGCATCAAGCCGACCACATCCATCGTTCGGGTACCGCTAATTGCATCCTTTAACATCTGAAAAGAGCAAGTTTGGACAATGTGATAAAAACAACATTTTACCCTTCTATTGCCGTTCATGACATATGAACCTGTGCATGACATTTCCAAAAAGTTCAAATGTGCGCAAAGCAAAGACTCTGACCTGCCTGTGCACCCACACAGTCTGACCAGGATCTTCACTGTGCGCTTAGTAGATAGATATAAGGCCTCAAGGCCTGTAGACAATCAGTAAAATTTGTATTGACAGATTGTGACAATCTGAGACTCTCAATGTTTACATGTCACGAACATTTCAAATTGTTGGAAATGTCATGCACAGGCTCATATGTCTCCTGCATATTTCTATTTGGCACTCAACAAAGACTACGAACAGCCATGCAGGCTTATCTTTGCCTACATTGCCTGCTTTCTGCTACTAAGGAAAAAAACGTCATCTGTGATAATTGATATCCCAATAAATTGACTATTTGACAAACACAAAATTTAAATTCAGCAGGATCGGGGTGAAGATAAATTCTTTAATGCTTTTCGGTAGTTTATCGAGAAATAACGGTAGATTATCACTTGATAATCTCACCGCAAAAGTAGTGAAAAAATCAAAAACTTATACATTGCTTTTATGCATTTCATCCTATCTGACGTCATCTAAGCGGGGCGAAATAAGTCACGTCACAATGAACGTTGCATAGCAATCACGCGCAAAATGACGCGCTTTATGAAAATATTTCCTTGAAATTTCACATTTTGTCTCATTTTTGCAATAAAAAAATAGAAAATTCGTTTATTTTTCGAGTAAGATCGATTAACATTTCATTTCGTGAACAACAAAAGCTATATTTACACCCACTCGTATAAAATATAGCTTTTGTTGTTCACTCAATGAATATAATCGATCTTACACTGAAACAAACGATTATCCTCTATGTATTATTTGTATGATGACAGCTAAATGAGCTACCTACTTTAAATAAAGATGTTATTATTTTTATTATTGTTATTCTGTCACATTCGATACATAAGGCTGTTCATCCAATGGAGTTTTTTAGAACTATGACACAGTCCACGTTTAGAAAGAAGTTGGATGCTACTATCCATACGGCGAAAACATCGACGCTGATATAGTTTATATATTAAAATTATACAACATAGGTTTCATTTACTTTATTTTTTTACCAATGATATCTATTTTTATGCCCCCGATAGGGAGGCATCATAAATTTGACTTGTCCGTCCGTCCGTCTGTCCGTCCGTCTGTCCGTCCGTCTGTCCGTCCGTCCGTCCGTCATTCCGTCCAAAAACTTTAACATTGGCCATAACTTCTAAATCAAAGCGGTGTCGGGGGCATTGTCATCTTACAGTGACAGCTCTTGTTTTCATATATTTTTATTTAAAGCAGGGGATTTTAAAAACGGTCGCTTATCAAAATGATAGACGTGGTTGTTCTAGCAAGATTGACTGTGGTTCGAAAATGCCCTAGAATCGTTGAAAATGTTTGGCAGCTTCATTCCGATTGAATGAACCATTCCTTGTTTTTATTTGCAATTTTATTTGTTCGTAGATTTTTGTCAATAAAGGGAGGTTATAACGAACATCGTGAAATTGACAAGGTGAATGATATTGGAATGGTTTTGAAATAAAATTGAATGATAGTGGAGCGAGGTATTGCTTATTTTCTTCAATACGAACAAAATAAGCGCTCTTTAATACCCCACCCCCTCCCTTTAATTAGATATGAATAAAAGATCTATAAATTACTTCTTATTTCTTCAAGAACCAATCAGACGCTCACAGCTCCAATTATGTTGGTGGAATCATGATCTTGTTATTTTCATTTTGATTGGAATAGTTGATCTTATTTTTAAGTGATGTTGGGGCGTTTTTGAATGGTTTGAGTGAGTGTTTCGAATGAATGAATGGTGCGTTGAGAGAACGATTTAGAATAGTTTCGATTGGGTTGAATGTCAATTTCACAATGTTGTTAACTGTAAAATGTCGAAAATTTCGTCCAACATTGACGGATTTAGCTATATTGTATTTACTTCCTTAAATTTCATTTAAAAATCGCTCAACACACTCATTGCATATCATTTAAATGATCAATTTCACGATATTTCTTACTGTTATATGTGTGTCATCTTCCTTCAAGGCTTTTGTAGTGTTGTTTCGCAGATTAAAATCATTATCAGTTCCTTAGAGACACACATAAGCTTTCGTTTCATTAAGAAACTACTCTGTTAATTGCAATTTGCTTTCTCTGCTAATATAGTTTATTTTCGAGTTCATATAATTTGTGTACTTCTTCCTAAGGCTTTTCATAGACCCAAATACTTAGTTGTTTTGAAAACGGATTTGTTTATCGTATCGAGAATCAAGTAACTTCATGTTTTTTTACGTTCAGAGAAACAATGGTGTTATGTGATGGTATGAGTTTTACACTGTCGCGTAGCGATAGCTTTTTGCAAATGGCAAATGGTCAGTAGAACTAAATAGAAAGTTACTCTTTGATAAATACAATGAAAATATGGAGGAAAACGAATTTAAAGCAGTTTCCCTTGTCCTTATAATTGGGTCAATTTATTAAAATATGCGTGATATCTATAGGTGAACAAGTTTGAGTGAATGATTAAAGGTCAAAATTGCCCTTTGATCAATCACATAAGCTTGAAATTGAATATCTATAGCCTGCTTGGACTCAAACCTAAATTGACTGCGTATTAACTACACCAGTTCACTCACGATCTATATAATTGCAATCTAATAAAATAAAGAATTTTGATTGGTTTAAATCGCATCACGTGGGGAAATCCATTGCACTTTATTTCTGTATAAAATGCAATAGGTCTATCGGGAAACCCCCGACCTTCGATCTGCATGTCCTGTGAACTCGAAAACCCCTCGTTCCCCTTCCATATCGTAATATTGATATTTAATATATTAGAAATTAAGATATTTTCGAAAGAAGTTATGATTAAAAGCATGCAGTTCAGATTCTGGGTCGATGTTTACAGCGAGTCGACGAAGACCACCAAGCAACCCTCTCAGCTAAGCCCGATCACGATAGTTTATGTTTAAAATGCAGAATAACTTGTCAAAATTATGTTTAGATCATAAGTACCTCTACGAATGTCAAATTGTCGTTTATTTGTGTACCATTTGTTTAACTTTATGCCGTTTAACTTCGATAGCGAGAAAAAAAAATACACGATCTAAAAATAGATTGTGTAATACACGCAGAAAAGTATACTCGAAACTTTAATGTTTAGCCGAGTATTTTAAGTTTCTTAAACCAAGAGGATTGCAATTATAAGGGCAGAGTGTCTTTTTCACAGCGTTTATAGGGGTATAAAGTGCAATTGCCTTAGCACATGGCTTAAACATAACGCCCTACGGGCGTTATTTGCCATGTGCTAAGGCAATTGCACTTTATACCCCAATAAACGCAGTGAAAAAGACACTCATCCCTATAATAATTAATAAACCGGTAGACAGGTCCTGCGTTCTGGACGATAACACGGCGCAAACAGTTTGCCAAAAAAAACCTGCTTTGCCCGTGTACTTGCGTGCAAAGCAGGGTATAATTGTCTAACTGTTTGCGAAGTTTTGTCATCCTTAAAGCAAACATGCACTTGTTTTGATGTTGAATTGGTGATATAAAAAAAATGGTCATTATATTGATTCAATGTTATTGTCAGTAATTCCAACTTGTGTTTGGGCAGCTAAAAGACGTTAGGTGAAAGGCATGAAGGATATATCAAATCGATGAGATCGTATTTATGAAATATTTAAATGATATTTATTAAAACTAACCTTCCCGGGGGTGAAATTGAATTGCGTAATCATGCGCTATCTAATATTTGCCGATTGCACTTTAATGGCCATCAATTGGCGTTTTGTTATCTGATCAACGATGAATTTCACATTTGTTAGAGCAGAGAATAAATAGTGTTTGCACAGAACAAAATCTAGATTGCACAAACTCTACTTCGAGGATTTATACACAGTTGGTCCTTCTAGATAGATTATTCCGGCGATACAGTCAGAAGACAAGAGAGAGTAATAAACATATTAGCAATGTCATCGAAACAAGAAATTAGGAAAAGCCTACTGCAGTATGCTTATTTACTATAGTCTAATTGTCATATAATTCATATCGCTTAGTACGATACATCGCATACACTGTTGATAACATCGTGTATTTGACATTTATCTCAACCAAAACCATTTTAAATCGCTCACTTAGTGCCATTCATTCATTTCAAACACTCACTCGAACCATTCAAAAACGCTCCAAGTCAATAAGAAAATAGGATCAACAACTATAATCAAAATAATATTGCTAGAAAAAATTTCGATTTCACTAAAATAACTGATTTGTTCTATAAGAAAAAGTCAGCTATGTATATAACTTGTAAGCATTTTTATAAAAGAGAGGTAATAGATAGATCTAATTTTATTAATTCTCTAAAAATAATAGCGATATTGGATTACCTCCCTTCAACTTCAAACGAAGCTCACTCATCACACTATTTCAATTTCATTCCAAAATAATTATTATGTATTGCGGGATTTAAATATGACGATACAATAACGTATTGATCATTATAATATGACCTACGATGAGGGAGTAAAATCGTTCAATATTTTTAATATTTCACGAGTGTTATTACACTATTGGAATAATTATGCCCATAAAGTAAGAACGAATAGCAACGCTATATTTTCAATGGATTTGCTGACGTCATTTTACAAACGGCGTTTCGTGTTTTGCAGAATAATTTGAATCAATAGATATCGCAATTTCCTTGTTTTATCACAAAAAAATTGGGCCTTACTATAAAAAAAATCAAAATTGTGCCTCGTTTTTTTCTGTTTTAGATGACTCGTTTAATAAATTCGGTATTCAATGAACACTCATTCCTGTGAACTCGAAAACCCCTCGTTCCCCTTCCATATCGTAATATTGATATTTAATATATTAGAAATTAAGATATTTTCGAAAGAAGTTATTATTAAAAGCATGTAGTTCAGATTCTGGGTCGATGTTTACAGCGAGTCGACGAAGACCACCAAGCAACCCTCTCAGCTAAGCCCGATCACGATAGTTTATGTTTAAAATGCAGAATAACTTGTCAAAATTATGTTTAGATCATAAGTACCTCTACGAATGTCAAATTGTCGTTTATTTGTGTACCATTTGTTTAACTTTATGCCGTTTAACTTCGATAGCGAGAAAAAAAAATACACGATCTAAAAATAGATTGTGTAATACACGCAGAAAAGTATACTCGAAACTTTAATGTTTAGCCGAGTATTTTAAGTTTCTTAAACCAAGAGGATTGCAATTGCATTCGTGTTTTGCAGAATAATTTGAATCAATAGATATCGCAATTTCCTTGTTTTATCACAAAAAAATTGGGCCTTACTATAAAAAAAAAATCAAAATTGTGCCTCGTTTTTTTCTGTTTTAGATGACTCGTTTAATAAATTCGGTATTCAATGAACACTCATTCAATATCGTCTTAATTTTCAATATCGCCCTCACACGATAGAACATATTGTCAATCCCAAAGATAACTCGAATACGGTATTGTGACTTGAGGTTATAGTACATTTGTACACAACCGACGAGTCAAAATAGCGAATGCTACTCATAAAGTATCATGTATGGGCGATTTTGACGATTGGTTTAATGTTTTGATCGCATGGGCCTGAAATGGATACTAGAAAAAGTGATAACATAGCTGTAAATGAAATAAAGAGTACTTCTGACAGTTTTACTGTGATTCCTAACCCAAATAATGTCAGGGTAGACATTCATTGCTGCAATACGAGGGGTTTCCATCACGCTAATAACATTGAACTAATTTACTTATCCTTTAGAAGGACAAGGTCTTGTCTTCCATGCCTTAAAACTTCCTTTTATTTCTCGCATGTTAACGAATTGGAGGTCATGGCTCTTGACCTCCGACCTGTTAGACTGCCTCTGATATTGACCATTGTCACGCTGAATGAAATGTTTATCAAAATTGCCGTAAAATTAAAGTAAAGTTAAACTATATGCTCAAATCGAGAGTCTGTATTCATTTTGGATAAAAAATATAATTCTTTTCTTGTTAAAAAAATGAAAATAATTTTCATGTTAGCAGGCTAATCTATACTATTGCCCCCTGCAAAAGCAATGACTTTTCGGATTAAGCTTGACGAGGTTTGCCTGTGGAAACAGTTTTGCCAATCATACCCTACTTTGCACGCAAAGATCGCACCGTTTTGTAATCCTGAACGCAGGGCCAGAAATACAATAGATAGGACTCAACTGTGTTTATATCCTAGCTAAACTTAATCCTGAAAAAAATCGTATCTAGGAGAAGGGTTGAATTAATGCATTGCCATATGGTACAAATAAATGCAAGAAACTATGTAAAAGTCAACAGACCGAAATAATACAAAAGCTGATAAAATTCTTGTCACTTACTCTGCTATCTTTGGTAAGACATTACTAAAAATTATCATATCTTGACTTATCTATACACAGAGAAAAAAGTATTGCAAAAACCGATTTTCAAGAAACTACATGTAGATTTTAACAAAGGCGAACTGTTTTAACTTGGTATACTTAAGGCAAAAGATTTAGGAAACCTTGGTTCATACTGTTAAATTTCATGACTTCCAAAAAGTTGCGGAGCTATTACGGGTTCACTACTTAAATCAAGATCACGAAAGTTGATTCTTGGGTCAAACGCTTTGTCCGTATATAAGTAGTCTTTTTTTGTCAGAACAAAGTGAGCTAGGCTCGTGATCTGTTAATTACAAGTCTACCTACCTGTTTTTGAGCAGGAGTTTTGTTCAACAAGTACTTTTTATACAAATCATACGCCTCGGGTGTATAACAATCCGTGTAGTTTGTGTAACCCATGGGCATACTTGTGTCCCCCGGGAAACGCCCCTCCCAGCGACCATCTAAACCGCATGTTCGGTAACTTAACTCTGGAAACGAAGAACATAAACATAGACGGAAGATATTCGACAATATTTGAAAAAGGTTGGGTTATAAGTCAATCCCATAAGTATACCGAAATGAATAAATAAAACACAAACAACGCAGTATCGTTTTGATATTGCTATATGGAATCCTTTGACAAGTTGTGTGAAAATTTATTTAACTCAAGTATAAAATGTTTTAATTGTAGAGTTGATTAATGCTTGAAAGGTCGCACAATCGAACGACCTCTGAATACCTTCTTAAACCAAAAATACATGTGTGTATGAAGTACAGTTTAAGATGTATTTCAACAAGATTTTTCAATTAATATTACATGTGCTCGCCTTTTGTCATATGGTAGCAATATCAATGCTTGAACATGGACTACTTTTCGGAAATTCTAAGTTTAACTGAGATAAAAAAAAAACTAAATTATATGAAGAAGATTATTACAATTGGGCAAAAAACACAGCAAAGCTACTGCTTTATTAGGAGGGATTAGTCACCAGTCAACAAATTCAATTTTATTTGTGGTTTGAGAGGACACTCACTAGATGTATCTAGCCCTGGTATTGGTGGGCACGGTAAAGTCACAGTAGATCCAGCTCGGGTGGCTGGCCAACACACTATTGTGTCCCAGGTAGCATTGCAGTATAATCCACCTGAAAATAGAAACATGAATTCTGATTAATAATGATTTTGAAAGTACACGCACAACATATAAACCCGCTTAAGGAGACATTCTAAGCAAATATCAACAATAGACATTGGATAGTACAGTTAAAAACATCGTGAAATTGACAAGATGAATGATTTTGGAATGAATTTGGAATGAAATTGAATGAGTGTATGGAGTGAGTTTTGAGTGAAATTAAAGGGAGGTATTCCAATATCGCTAATTTTGTTCAAGATGAACAAAATAAGCGATATTAATTACCTCCCTTCAATAAAATATGCATAAAGGTTCTGTAAATTGCTTCCCAGCTTCTTTAAGAACCAATAAGACGCCTACAATTTCAATTATGTCAGTGAAATCGCGATTATATCCATTTATATCTATTTTGAATGTAGCTGTTGGTTGTATACTTTTTAGTCATTTGTAGCGGTTAAGATCGATTTGAATGAATGTTTTGAATGAGTGAATGGAGCGCTAAGTGAGTGATTTAGACTGGTTTTGATTGAAATGAATGTCAATTTTACGATGTAACTACTTGTAAACCCGCTTAATGAGACATTCTAGGCAAAATCAACGATAGACAGTGGGAAGTATGCATGCTTGGACTGAGCAATAATTCAATGAAGAATGTGATTCGAAGTTTTACAGATGCGAAACAAATGGGGCTTTGATTATTGCAAATGTGGTGGGTTGGTCTTCCTTGCGGGAGAATGAAAATTCCCAAATCATGTTGTCGAATATTATTTCATTTTTATGTCCCATACATGAACAACAAATATGAATGAGACATCGCTTGTAAAAAGGAATTTCTTAATTTTTAAAAATCATGAAAATAATAATAAAACAAGCTGTCTGAAGTATCACACTGACAGGGCAACACCAATTCCCATACCGGTCGTAAAATAAGGAGGACATGCATCCGTATCTTTCTAGAATATCAATTGACCGGAACCCGCACTTGTTTTGTAACCCATTCATTGTGACTCACATACCAAATATCAGCTTTAGTCTGGAACCAAACTCGAACTCAAACTAATAAATTCTCCCTTTTTTCTAAGTGTTAACATAAAAGATTATTATATTAATGATATCAATTATTATAACAGAAATTAATGATGATGATAATAAAAATAAAAAGAAAATGATAGTAATAATGGTAGTAACAAAAATGGTAACGCTGACACGGTGTTACGCCTCTAATGGCTTTTAACTTGACAAACCCTTTCGTCAACCAGGCATCTGATACAGAATGTGACACGTGACTATATTTCCAGTGACATTCTACACGAAAAAATAAGGTTATGGATTCCCTTAAGAGTATAAAATGTCTTGTAAAAGCCAGAAATCATTTATCATTTCCTAATTGAACGTATGTGGACAATGTACCAGATGCCGGTAAATATATCATACTGTTATACACCACAAAGTCCTAGCTGTATTCTTGTGGGGCCGGATAAGTTTAGAGAGTTCGGAATGATAGTGAACGTGGGTGGAGGTGTTTGTTAAATGCACTCAAGCTTTTAGAGACAATCTGGATGGTGCGTAAAATTTCGATTATAGTCAGACTGCGCGTACTGTGCTGGCTTTCTTGATCGCACCTTCATGTAATAAAATGATTCTCTGAATATAAAATGAACACTCTGTATTCCCGCGAAAGAATGTTTGAAATGACCTCCAAGGTAATCAAACCTTTTTCAAACATCAGTTTTTAAGAGTTCTAAGATGGCCCTTTTTTATATGACGACTTACATATTCATTAGGGATCCCTATAGTTTAGAGAGATCAATGTTTACAAATGTTGGTCGGATTTGACGAAACTTTATATGAACTATTGGGTATGATTTTGACAACAGATAATCAAATTGAAACAAATATTCGTGTTCAGAATTGGTGATTTTATATATTTTAAAAACGATAAGTCGCTTTACATCGAGGCGTATAAGAACGTACAGAAAAAACAGATAAGATTCAATAAGTAAAGGACGGAGTTTTGTGAACAGTACCCGAACGGAATACGGTTGAAGCACCATTAAAAGTACATGCGTACTTTTGTTCTTTCAGTAAATCAATTACGGGAAATCCGATAGGAAATTCGGTACGATCGTGTGCTGAAACAGGGCATGAACTTTACATAAATCGCCATCTCAAAACATCTAAATGCAGTCCATTTGGACATGCTCGTAATGGATGCATATTGACGTCGCCATCACGTAATCTTTAAACGAACGTTTTCGCGGTATTCCTTTAGCCTTTGGAGTAAAAATTGTGTTTCAAAAAAGAGAGAATAATTATATTTGTAAAATATGTTACTCGATTTTTGTGAGACAAAGAGGTTCAGTTTGCCTCAAAGAAAGATAAACAATGACAGATGTTATATTTACAAAAATTTCAGTCCCCAGCTTGATGACTTTTTCTTTATATGTTTTCATCGCATTGTCATAAACACAAAATCCGGCCATTTTGGCACCCCTAGAAAAATAAGTTTCGAAAAACATCGTGGAAACTTAAAAAAAAATCTTGTCATAAACAATTACTTCCTTTTCCAGAATAATTCTTGCCAAAATAATAAGGATCTGAATGCTGGTCAGGGTGCAAACTATCATCTCAAAACGATATTCAAAATATTTGAAATCAGGAAGATTAAAAAAATGAAATTTAGAAAAAGTAGTATTTGTTTTTCAAACAATAAAGACAAGCTAGAGTTTGGGTCCTTGTTTACGGTACTTTAGCCAATAAAATTTATCTATTAGATAATCTTCAAAGTGATAACTATCATTCTTTTGAAGATCCGATTCGGAATAAATTAATTAAAATATAATTTATCATACTGCAAAAGATTGAGTCTGTAAGACAAAAAGTTGCAATACTTACTTATGTTCTTTCGCATTGTACTTCTGCTTAGAAGGAACTATCTACATATAGATGTTCAATTATACTGTTGAAGTTATTCTCCTTATAAAATTTTACGATTGCATTGCGGTATGGCAGAATGACGGAATGACGGATAATTACAGCATCCCTAAGCTAGCAGGAAATTTTCGCCCCATTCAAAATCGTTTAGATATAGAAAGTTCGTGCAGACTGGGGTCTGTTGGGTGCGAATTATCATAGTTAACATTGATGTTAATCTGTAAATGACTTCCTTTCAGAGGTTACCTAAGTACTACCTTACAGCGTAAATTAGAATGCACTACTGGAAATCACGAACTTGAACATATTCTAGCTGCACATAAAAGGTCTTGGTTCCATATAAACGCTTCAGAGATGAAAATATCATAAAGCTGGGCTTTTGTCAGAGAAACCTGAGGAATTGCTGTAGCCTTGGCGTCGGCTTTGTCGTTGTCGTGCGAAAACTTTGACATTGTGTGACATCTCTAGTTTTACTGAAGGCATCCGCCGAAACTTAGCACACGTGTTCATCATCAAAAGAGCAACCTATTCTATCAAGGGGGATAACTCTAGATGCATTTTGTGCAAATTATGTCCCTTTTCGACTTAGATCTTCTTCCATTATCCAGCACTCAACAGCCGAGTGTAGAACAGTAGGCACCCACAAACGTTGCTCTTGTTCTAAATTAATATTTACACTTTTATTTACGCTTGAATGAAGCTGCAAACATATTGTTTAAGGTGAAAATTCATATGTCTCAAATAGGTCTTAAAATGACGAAGCTTTAAATGCCACGAATATAGATCTAGTTACGACGGATTTTATTAAACAAAACAGAAAGGGTAAAAAGGCTGTACGTTTTCCATGTTTGAAATGACATGATCACAGTCCAATCATTCTCCTTGGTTCTGAGGTGGACAATTAAGCGGCGGCTATTGCATAGGTCCTAAAAAGGACTGCTTGTGGTTGCCAACGCTCAGTTACAGGTGCTGGATAATGAAAATCTCACGGGCATCAAATATGGTGAAATTTCTGGTAAACAAGACCAATGTGCTAGCAACTGAGTCGACAATCTCCCCTGCCGCAAGTGTCAGACATTTTACCTTAAACCTTTCTGAAGCTATTTAGTTACCAATGACCTTCATTGCTGGATGACTTTTTGTTTCACTGTAACTTATTTTGATATTAATGGGCCGTAAGTGAGACTTCGACGATTCAAAATATGCATAAGCTTAAGAACAAGATCAGTCCGTGCATCCAGAGTCTTATCAGAGCCTTCTCCTTTGGCACTTAGTAAATTTATACGTAATTTGTCTGATAAAAATTTAACATAATAGTTTAAAATGCACCGTACAAATTGAAAGTATTCTCAAAGTTTGTCCATCACCCACACATGAAATTATTGCAAATGTTACACACAGGCTCATGTTATGTCAGATAGAAATTCATGTTAAAGCGGCTTTCTGTCGCCGTGACTTACGAGACAGCATGATAACGTCACTAGTTACTATAAACCCATTCAAAATGGGCGCAAAATGAAAGCAGGAATGGCGATATATCTGGCCGAAAAAACAAACATACAAAAAACACCCTGTGATACCATTATTTCCATTATGCAACTAGTTTGTTGGCGAAATCATCAAATAAATTTTCACAGTCGCACAAGATTTATGTCAAAGGAAGTACATTTCACTAAGAAAAACATTCACTTATTTTTCAGAAGAACCATGTTTGTTTGTCATGTGATTAATCTAAATAGATGATTGAAAATCTGTTTCAATTAAACGATTCTTCGAAAGGAGGTGCCCGCGTGATAGCTCCAATTTCATTTGAAATATCGTTTCCATTACGCGGAACATATTTTGTATTAACTTCTGCAGGCTTTTACGTGAGCATCTCGAAGCAAATTTAATTAATTTAGGAAAGAAATGTCTTTTGCATTAATAAGCCAATTTTCCTATTATGCCCCTTCAAGAGTAATGCCCAGTTCTAGTTTTTAAATGAGACAAAGAACAAAGCAGAATTGAAAAAAGAATGTGTTTGTAATTTTTTAAAGTTTGCTTGTCATGGTTTGAGGACGAATGACTCTTTCTATTCATTTGACGACTATCCATACCGGTATTTTTCTGGCTTTTTGACAACGAAGACATAGAGGATAGTGAATGAGTGGTCACTGAATACCAAATTTATCAAACTTGTTATCTTTAAACAGATGAAAACGAGGCTTCGCCGAGTTTTTATCTGTTTAAATGACGAGTCTAATGAAATCGGTATTTTATTAGCACAAATTTGATATTCTGTTTATAATTTGACCCGAATTTAAACGAAAAATCGTCAAAATTCTTGAAATTCAACATTTCAATTATCTGCGAAACTGATAACGCCGTTTAAAATGACGTCACAATATCTATATTATGACGTCATTTTCGCAGTTACAAAATAGCGTTGCTATTCGCTCTGAGCTCATTTGCATAGTTATTCCACTAGTGTAATAACACCCGTATAATATCAAAAATATTCAACGGGTTTATTTCACTCCCGCGACGTAGGTAATATTATAAACCAGGTTATTTATTCCACCTATATGCGGAATATATAACAATGTCTCCTCGTTGTCAAATTGTAGGCCGACGATTTGTCCTAAATGATTATGCGGCTATGTGGCAATTTCTAAATGTACATTCAAACATTTTTGTAATGAAAGTGGAGACAAATGTAAGCATATATATTATGATTTAAATCCTTTTTAATCAAATCAGGCTCGTATATATTATATTTCACCCTTTCAGGATTGGCCATTGCAAGAAACCTTTTTCTCCATATTTCAGTCGTTTAGGCGGCTAATTTTACTGAATTTGCCTTGTTGACTTAAATTACTTCTATTTCTGTCTCTATACAAAACTATCAACTGTTATCTTTCTTAACCCTTTGCTGTTTAATCCCTGCTTTTCACGTGCCTGTCAACTTATGATTGAGAAAACATTGTGAAAAAAGAAGAAATTGCTTCTAACAAGCAATTTCTTCTTTTTCTACACTATTTTCTACCCTACAGAATGGTTATTTTTCAAATTAAATCCACTTTAAATTTTCGTCTGCAAAACCTTTTAATTTGGACAGGTCCAAAATTTTGTAAAACAGAAAAGGGTTAATATTCTTTGTCATCTTCTTTAAAAACCATTTGCTTACAATTTTAAATTGGTAATTATCTATTCCCTAGTATAAACAAGTTCCATTGAAAATATTTCAAATCGAAAGCATGTCAATTGTTTTAAATTTGTAACCGATACAAAGGAAGAAGAAAAAAATATGGGTATGTTGGTTTTCTTTGGAGTTTCTTACATGCTTGGATGTTTCCTACTGCGTAAAATGAGAACCTTACGTGAAATCACACATATTTATTTACTGACAGTAATACGTTTAATAGTAAGCGGTAAATTAGTTGACAGCATGTTTTCTTTGAGAAAGTTTCATATGTCATATAAACCATTTTAGATATATAAGAATAAATACAGTGAAATTGCGTTTTTCCAAAACAATAAGTCTCGTATATGGTTTGAAAATGAAATCCGAAAGATTCCATACATGTATTAAACAAAAGTTTTCTTTGTCGTTTGTACACAGGTTCCATCTTAATTAAGATTTCGGCGTATGAAATTAGAATTCGAGGGGTAAGCAATATAGTATACTGCTTTTAGTTGTTGGCGGTATGTTGGTATTGGATGTACGCCACACAACGGCATCTCTCGACATTTTAATAGGCATTTAAAACATTTTAATAATATTCATTTATTTATTATTCCAATTTATTGGAAGAAACTTGTTGAAGTTTCTTGAATTCAAATTTCGAAACTTTTAATTAAATAGAGGATAATCAACTGGTTATGTCTAATATGAAAAATATTTCACGAGAATATTTCATTAAGTGTTTAAACGAGTCCGAAGGACGATTTTTTAGCAGTCTTATAACGCTTTGAGCGAAATATTTTTCATAACAGACATATCCAATTAATTATTATATTACCCACATTCTCTTCAACCCTTTTTTTTATTTCTAATACTATGCATTTTGTCATTTTCTATCGTCCTCGACCCTTGCGAATTTTGCGTATTGATACAAAGAGTGTCACAGATGAAGACAGTTGAATTTGAATAGATATTGTTTTGCACCTTTGCAGGATGTTAACATTATTGTTCAAGATTGTTTCGTTTGGTTTCTGTTTTCCTACTTCATGTTGATTTACAAATTTTGATATTCTGTGACTCAGAAGCTTCTGTTGCGGATCCAGAGGGACTGGGGGAGGGTTCAAAACAAACACACTTCTGTAGCCTAATTTCCTTTTCGCTTGGATATTAAATCAAAATTGCTTTATTATTGAAAAAAAAAAAAAAAACACCCTCAATTTTTTAGTTTGAACCGCCTTTGCAGATATCCTGATCTTGTAATTTGGGCCTCATTGTATTAACTCAGTTGTTTGAGCAGCGACCAAACTGCGTGACCAAAAGTAGTTCCTCCAGTGAGATTGAAAAGTATTATTGTCACCAAAGACGATATCAAAATTTATTTCACTAGGAAATCCCAAATTTTCACTGCCAGGAATGAAATAAATAAGTCTAAGTTTGAAATATAAACACGTGCCTTAAGATATCACTTTTCTGTTCGAGGCTAAGAAGATTCATTATGGCGAGACATGGTCGAGTAATGATTCTATTTGCAGCCGACTAACTATTTCAAAACCATTAAAGGACATTAAGTTGAAATTCGATTTAGTTAACACTATACCCATGAATTTTGTACTGAAAATAAGCGATCTCATAACTTTTATATGAGCCGTCGAATGACATTTCCAACAATTTCATATGTGCACAAAGCAAAGCTTCTGGCCAGCCTGTGCAGCCGCACAGTCTGACCAGAGTCTTCACTATGTACTATATTGACAGGTAAGGGCTTAACTGTTCCATCGGCATATATTTTATTGCATTGTTCTGTTGTCTACACGGTGTTACGTGCCAATGTAACAAGAAAAAAGAAGCCAGCAACAAACTTCACAATTAACAATATTTATTGACAATAATACAAGAATCATTGACAACATGAAATTAATACAAAAACAAATTACAATACCTTGAATGTTTAATCCAAAAGTTTTTAATTTTAGATCCAATTTAATCAAGTTCCTGGTCCACAAATAATAAGTCTAATAATATCCCAATTCAAATTTTAACACGCTTTTAAGCACACTTTTAAGATAACGAGAAAACCCCTTTTAGTTTAACACAGTACTTCTAAAAGAAACCATTAGTCTAAATCAAGTGAACCAAGAATGCTGTAGGAATCCCTTTATATACAGTCAACTCCTGTTTTAACGACACTCAATACAACGACATTTTCACTTAACGACACAAATTTGTTGGGAACGGATCTGCACAGTGCATTTTTCATTCAATATAACGGAATTCTCGTTTTCCGACACCGACACTGATTTTCAGGGAACAAAAGTGCATATTCCCTATATAAACTTGTTCATTAAAACGACACAAAAACTTTGGTCATGATGGTTAATTACACAGAACCATATGCATGATAGATAAACACCGAAAATTAGATGATAATTTGCAAGTCTTTAACTTTGAAATGTGTGAATTTGACAATAGCAATGTGTAATTAGCACCTCTAACACATTCATTTATTCAATACACTTAATTAAGATTAGTTCTACATTTGTTTATTAAGCTTTTCTCTATTTTGCTATACAGAAAATGTTAGTTTAGAGATCATTGCATTTAAATGTTGATAGAAATGCATATGGCAAATAGAGTATAAAAACATTAGTTCAATAAAAAAAATTATTTTTTATGTAACTAAAAAAAGTGTTTTAGTTAATTTGTACATGTGCTATACAAAGTATATTATATAATGTATGCTGCTTTTCGACAATCCTGCATTAATTGACTTTAGTGTTCATTCAATACACCGACATTTTCGTTACAACGACATAATTTCTGGGAACAAATGTGGTCGTTGTAACGAGAGTTGACTGTATTACCATAGAACAATCTAGAATAGCATAGAACATAAGAAGACTCAAGAGTCTGAATCACTTTCTAAAAGTCCTTTCTAGAAAGATCTAAAATATTCTACATACATTTACCTATTAGTCAAGGTAATTGGAAAATTCCCAGACTAATTCTAAAAATAGACACGGTAAAAACCATTAGGTTTATCTATATATAACAACGGCTCAAAGTTTGTACTTTGCGTACATGTGAAATTGTTGGAAATGTCACGCACAGGCTAATAAAATAAGGCAAGTAATTATCAATAAACATTTCAGTTCATGCTTTTTTAAATATCAAATCTGAAAAAAAATAAGGAAGTTTATTGTAAACTCGGCTTGGTCGTTTCAGTTTCCAAATTATAACAGCTAAATCGGTATTCTCTTACGTGTTAGCTACGAATAAATGATGGACAAAAATATTGCAGATGCAAGTAATATTACTAACTTGGCTTCAAAACGGCGACAGGAACTAATTCAACTTGTACCTTGAAAGAATGAAACGTCCTGATATTTCCAATTTTTATCCCAAAAACGACACCTGAGGAGTCCAGAATGTTCTTTTCCTCTTTTAACAAGTAATTCAGATTATTACGTACACTTGCAATGCTATTTCTGTAGGAAAATCTGTAAAATGAACCCATCGTTAATGTAGTACGTCGCCAGTTTGCTTTCTTTCTTTGTTGTATCGGTAAGATATAAAACTTCTGATTATCTTTAGAAAATGTTAATCTGTTCACTCATTCTCAATAAGCGGGTGCAATCAAGGGTTGAAAAATCTAAAATATCGACCACCTCAAATCGATACAAATGATCTTGATTTTGAAATTTTCATAATTCCAGCGTGTAATGCAAATAAAACGGCTATGAAGAGACAAAAGAGGATGTGAAACAATTTTTGTGTTGAAATAAATATGTATAAAGAAGTTTTGGACACTATCGTTACTATCCTTAAAAATGCTCAATTTAGATTAAACGATGAAACCGTAATGGCCAAAAGTTACGTTCAACATTACAAAATAAGAAATATATATAAGCATAAATAAAATTCAATTTTCTTTTAATAAAATCATGCCTTAAAGACCTAGTATTAATTGCATTTTATCGAAGAAAAATTAGCACACCATTTAATTTACTTTTAACCTCGTATTCTGAAGGCACTTCAAGTTATTATTCTTACTGGTCTCGTGAAATATAAATATAAGAAGGAAACCCAAAGATAATTTTACTCTTCAACACATGTCTGTCGAGATTCAATTTAATATTAGCAGACTGTCTTGGGTAAAGAACATTTTATGAATAATTCAAGTTTCTTAAAATGCTTTAAAAATCAGGTTATTGCCAAAAACTTGTTTCGATATCTTTAAATTTAACCACCAACGATCCAAAAAAATTCTGTATTCTTTGGGTCGGTGTTTAATCCATCGGGTTTGTTATGGTAGGTATCATATCCTCTTAATTACAATTTTATATTTTTGATATCTTTTGTAACGTGGGAGCAAATATTTTCAAAAAAGTTATTTACATATGATAGAAATAGTAGAAAAAATAATAAACTTGTGGAAAACGACATATGTTTCGAGTATAACCCTCTTTTTTACTATTAAATCACATTTTTGACACATTCGTTACCTTTAAAAAATCACTCTCTAAACATTTATTATCATAGTTTTCTATTTCAAATTGCACGTATATTATGACACGAGCTTCTCTTGAAAGTTAGACAAATATTGTAGTGGATAAAAACTTGATAGAACAATATTATAGAAAAAAAAACATTATTTCTTTGGATATCGAACATATCACAAGAAATAGAAAAAAGGCAATCAAGATGAATGCATTTTGCCTTTACGATACAGAAATTGAAATAAATCATTCTTGATGTTGTTTTCAGTCTTGATGTTATTTTCAGTTATGGAGTGTATAATCGATCAAGCCGTGTTCGTTACACAACATCACGAACATGTCATGGTAATTTTCTCAAAGTGTCAGCTTCTGTGTAGTCTCTATCAATGAACCCAATGAAAAGATGAGTTCACAACCCCTCTAAATAAGAAATATATAGAACTTTAAATAAAGCCTCAGTTTTTTACCCTTATTTTGAAAGAGGATATATGATCTATTTTAGCAAATAATAGGCAGAAATGCATTTTTCCAGTCGAAAGTAAATTTTTATGCAATATTTGCCTACCCATAATCGTAATAAGTATTCTTTTTAACATATCGACGAAATGAAAGCAGCAGTTACATTGTATCAGGGTATTAGAATTTGTTGTCACGGACATGTCAGTAACGATCAAGTAATATTTTTTAACTAAAATCAATTGTGCTGACTTAATCTTCTAGGTTTTGTAGGTGGAAAGCAATTATTATTCTTCATACCATTACTGCAGTTAACAATTAATTGAATTTTTAATGAAATAGTTTAACAAAGTTAGCAGTTATTTGCTTTAACAAACATGTCACTTTGATATAATCAAAGTACTGAAAGTACTGATAAGTTGGAATGCGCTCAAGAGACGGTGACCTCAAGCTACTGACGAAGCTGACGCCTCCCGCCCACCACAGGAGATTACATAATACGTCTCGTCTTTTGAAGGGCCTATGTAAATCAATGTATTTAAACAACGAGAGTCGCTTAAACACCTGAATCGCTATACAGGCCTGAATCTGATGAAAGAAAAATGATAACTAGAGGGCCAGAATGGCCCTAAACCGCTCACCTGAATTCGATTGGTCCAGTGGAAATTATCCAAGAAACTTTCTGGCAAAGATTCGTTCAAATTTGCCTAATTGTTGAAGATGAGACATTATTCGAATTATAAGTAGTTATAATAGACCCTGCCAACCAATTTATTACAGAGGAAACTCATAATTAGTCCTACCCTGCCACGCCCATATTTATGAACGAATGAAAATTTTGCCAACAATATTTGAAGAGGGTCATCAAAGGAACATTCCTGTAAAGTTTCATCGAAATCTGCCCAGTAGCTCAGGAGGAGATGCCGTTCAACGATTTTGGGCTCAAAATAAGCCCCGCCCTTCCATACCCATATTTTTGGCCAATTATAATATAGCGAGAATTTTGAAGAGGGTCACCCATGGAACATTCTGGCAAAAATTCATTGAAATTGGCCCAACGGTTTAGGAGAAGAAGAAGTTTTAAGAAAGTTGACGACACACGACGGACGACGGAGTCAGGGTGATCCTAAAAGCTCCCATTGAGCACGTTGTGCTCAGGTCAGCTTAAAAGGAAGAAAATGATACGGACCATACAGCCGACAAATAGACGCACAGGCGAAAACTTATACACTCAAAACAGTTTGTATATTATTTTTCAAATGACTTCTGCTCCATTTTATTTATCAATTACATTTTTAATTAGAAGTGTCGCAAAGTGGACCTCAACAAGTGATTTGTCCATGATGAAAAGCTATTTTTAAGTCTTTTAATTCATGAGTTGGAATTTCAAGACAATTTTTGGACGAAGTTCAATTGTGATTTCGACCTCCGTGACTCCAAAAGTGGAGACTTCCTCGGGTCATTGACAACATTTGTATCAAGTTTTATGATTTGGGCCAATTGGTTGTTCAGTTAGAGTGGGAAATGTTAACTGTTAAAATTTACTGATGACCGTGACATGTATGACCCCGAAACAATTGGGTATTTCTTTGGATCACGGGCAATATTTGTGTAAAGTTTCGTTATTGCAGGTCAATTGCTTCTCCGTTTATCTAGCGGAAAGCAAAAGGTCAATGGACTGAGAGCCAGACATGATAAAATGAATATATGCTCCTCTACTTCTGATTAGGGGATACAGTTAATAACATCGTGAAATTGATAAGGTGAACGATTTTGGAATGATTTAGGCGTGATGTTGAATGAGTGAGCGGAGTGAGTCTTCAGTGAAATTTAAGGGAGGGAACCCAATGCCGCTTATTTTGTTTAGGATGAACAAAATTGGCGATATATAAAACCTATATAAAATATGCATAAAAGTTCAATCAATAACTTCTATTCCCAAAAGAACTAATCAGACGCTTTAAATTTCAATTATGTCAGTGAAATCGCGATTTGGTTCTTGCTTAATTCATTTTGAATGTACATGTTGATCTTATTGTTAAATACCTTTGAGCGGTTTTGAATGGTTTGAGTGTGTTAGGAATGAATGGATCGCTGAGTGAGCGATTAAGAATGTTTTTTTTTATTGAGATGAATGACAATTTCACCATGTTACTAACTGTATGATGGTGCTCTTAAACGTGTTGATGTGTAAAAATGTGAAGAAAACAAGTTGAACTAGTTGGTTTGTTTCAAATGGCAAAATGTCTTGGTGATGGAATGCAATTGGGCAAAGATAATCATAATTCAATTAAAGATGTGAAGCAAGATGCAAGGGTTTTATTGGATGAGTATTGGGTTTTTACAATGAAACATTCATGTAGATAACTGCAATATGACGGAAAACAAACGACAATATGTTGAAAAATATTTATTAACTTTAAAAGCGTATCATCATTTTAAGAAAAGATTTTTATTTCGTAGCTTAAACAGAAATTTACAAATTAACAGCTTGTCAAAGGTTAAATGTGTATCAAGTTCGTTTAGAAAGAAAAACTATACCTTTAAAAAAAGCTTTAACATTATTCTACGAAAAACAGGTCGCGACCTTACCAAATAAGCAGATCACGTGATTCGCCTGTGCTATTGCCACAATACCGAGACAGATCGCGAGACAGATCGCAGATCTACCAAATAAGCAGATCACGTGATTGGCTAGTGCTATTGTCAATTGCTGACCATATTGGACTTATCACATGATTTCCAAATTTAGTAATGCAAACATGTGATACTAATATATTCGTACGCAACTTTCAATAAATATCGTTTAAAACATAAACTAGCGTGTTAAAAATATACATGAAGTGCTAGTTGTGTAATTTTACAGCACTATTACTTTTTGATGCAATAAACTGTATGTCTTTGTCAAGTTGGGATATTCAAAATAGGCCCTAGTGTATTCATATCCTGTTCACGTGATATGTGTTCTCAAAAAACCCGAAATGAAATTATCTTGTGTTCATTTTGCGGTTTTGTTAAATCTAAGTTGGAATTGCTCCGCATTCCAACTTAAAAACTCTATGGTTGTCATGTTTAAATCGCAAATACTAAGATCTCTAGTCCACAACACCTTATTTTCTATGCTTTTCTGATTACTCAAGATATCAGAAAATCTTAATTTACAAAAACCAAATATATGTCGATTATCCTTTTCCATAACGTACCTTAAACGTCAGACCTCATGACCATTTCATGAATTTCGGCGACATCAAATTTTGTTGAATAATCTGACGCTAATTTTTTTTAAAAAATACATGTATGCTTGACCACTGAAATTACCAAGCTTTTAAGTTTATGGGTTAGCGGTAATATAAAGTGGTAATTTGGCTTATTACCAGTTCAATTCTATCTGTTCGAAAGAAGAGAATTACCCTTCTAACTCCCGGCGACAGTAACGACAAGTTTCGTGGCAAATATTTTCTTTGCAAAATGTCACTTGGATTTCTCGCTTGTCATATCTATAGATATAGACCTTAAGTATCTTAAACACCAATATTTACTTTCCTCAAAATCGTATGTTTTTGTACAGACCCCGGCGACACCCAATGCACCCGCGTATTGAGAATGAGTGTGTTGGTATAAACAAGCAAGAAAAAAAGATGGTCCTAAATCGATTACTTGAGACTTTTGAGAAATGAGCTATAAATAGAAATAATTAAGTCCTTTAGTGAGGTTTTTATTTCATAAATATTCAATCAACTTTACACTTTAACACCCTATCATCGAATATAAACACTCAGCTCGGAAGAACATCGTTAAATAGAAAATACCTCGGACATAACTGTAGTATTTGGGGTTATTTTATAGGTAATGCGGCTTCACGGTGGTACTTCGGTCAATACGCTATAACAAAGGCACGCGTTATTTTCGATCTTTCATGGAGATCATTTGGGTAAGTTATACTTTGATGATAAAACGTAGTTACGTTTTGTTATCAAATTATAATATGCCAAACTTTAACCTTTCGTTTATTTTGTCTTTCGTAAAGTAATTTTCAGTAATGTTTATGACGTCACATTAACCCGTCTGAGATATGACGCGCTTAAATTGTTGTATCCTCATTATTACCGAGTTCTATTCCGCAGAATCGCCGAAGGTTCCCGATCCCTTTTTTAGCTGCTACAGGACTAACATTCTCAAAGGTACCCACTTATACATCCGGATGGCGATGAGCAACAAGGAGTTATTCTTTTCTTTAGATTTCCGTTATCCGAATGAGATTCGATCCCGGGACTTGCCGATCCCAAAGCCACCGGCTAGGTCGCGAATTTTGCACTTCAAGCTTCAACCTTACACTATTTGATAAGATTTGAAGTAAGAAGACATATGATACAAACATTTTTTCCAATAATTCAAATTTCAATTTGGTTTATCCTTGGTACCAGAGAAACATGCTGACCGAGTTACATGAATATTGGCAAAATTTGTGCCTACCTCTTTTTCTGTATTTTCAGATGATGCGTTCCTTTTCTCAATCGCTTCCTACAAACAGCATTTGTATGACTAAGAAGAAACCACTTAAATTGTTGCTTTCGCACGACCACCGATGGACATTCCATGAACACAAAAGCTTACCATATGCATGTTGTGCTCAGGTGAGCTAAAAGAACCATATCATTCCTTACGCAAATGGCAAAAAAGTGCACGTATTGAGTTTTCTACTTTCTGTGCGGTCCTGTGCAACAATCCCCACTACACTGATCTATTTTTAGAACACCAATTGTTTTGTTTTCGATGTCTCGCTTGCAAAGTTATCTTAATCATCATTCAAAACCAACGTCCCAAGATTACACCCGTGGAGGCTTTTATTATTGTAAATTTATCTTTGTCAGTTTAATCAAAAACAAATAACGGTTTCGGCTTCCATGAGCGTGGTCTATAGGCTTATTCATTGTCCTTGTCATGGTTTACACGGTGCGAACTGCAGCTCAAAAGAAGAAAATCACAATTAGTAACATCGTGAACTTTACACTGAAAAAAAAAACAGTCATCCTGCAATAAAGGTCTTTTGTAACTGATACTATTTTTTTTTTTTTTTGCTCGGCCATTTTTAAAGAAAATCCTAGATAATGCCATTACCCTGGCGTCGTTTGCCCAAAGCCTTCATTATGCGATTTGTTGATAAGTAAGGTCTCAAAATATCTGTAGAGAATTAGACAATCTCCTAATTACACCATGTAATTGTCTGGGCTACTAAATGTTTGTACCTAACACAGGAGTCAAATAGTTGAAAATATCACGCAAAGGTTCAAATAAGAGCGAGGGTCCGAATCAGCAATTTTAATCCTTAAGGAGTATATTTATTTTTGTCTGCTATTTGTTCCTATCCGAATAAAGATAACTGTGACCCGGCAGGCAAAAGGGGCCAATTTTGGTAGTTCGTGAATTGTCGATCCTTGCTGCACTGCTCAGACTGAACAAGCTGACTTAGCACGAAACCTTAAGCTATCGGCTGATTTTCTGAATCGGGTATGATTATCATACCGTTTTGTGTAATAACTTTTTGATATGCATTAAAAAATTGTCCTTTGCTAGATCCATTTCCCTTTCAATTTTATACGTTCAGTTAGTTACATCGTGAAATTGACAATCATCTCGATCAAAATCATTCTAAATCGTTCACTCAGCCCTCATTTATTCATTCCAAACACTGTTTCAAACCATTCCAAAATATAAGATCAAAAACTACCTTCAAAACAAATAAAACAAGAACCAAATCGCGATTTCACTGATATAATTGAATTTTTAAGCGTCTGATTGCTTCTTGAGGAAATAGGAAGCTATTTATAGAACTTTTATGCATATTTTATTAAAGGGAGGTAATACAAATCGCCGATTTTGTTCATACAGAACAAAATTAGCGATAATGGATTACGTCCCTTGAATTTCACTCAAAACGCGCTCCACACACTCATTCAATTTCATTCAAAAATCGTTCTAATTTTATTTACCTGGTCAATTTCACGATGTTTTTAACTGTATTTGACGGGGTTAAAAAAAATCATTTTGCGTGTAAAATTTAGTACGCAGCAATAGAGTAATTGCGCACCACTAATTCAATCCTGATAACCTGAAAATGGGATTTTTTCTTCTATTTCACCTGGTAATAAATTGAATAACCCGGTTTGACGTGTTCATAGAGCATATTTAACAATAAATCGAGGGATTTGAGGATGCTTTTTATTCCAGGAACTGCATTAAGTCCATTTTCAAAATATCATTAATCAAACTTTTTTGCCATATTTTAGCCAACAGTTCTGTAAAGGAAAACGGGGGTGTTCGGCGCTGGTTCAACACATTTCAATTGCATCACGTAATAAATGATTTATTATTTTATCCCGGGAAAACTAGAGTACTGCCTAAAATATGGTATGCGAAATTCTTAAATTAAATTTAATATATGCATGCACTTTGCGTTACAATTACGCATTTATTTTCAGGACCTCTCTAATTAGAAAATATCAAACCAAGCATGACTAATTTTTTCTACTCATCCTGAGACTTTTCTAAAGTAGTTATTTTTTTATGTTATTTAGAACGACTTGGGCAGACGAAAAAAAACTTTTGAAATGTGAATAATGTTGGAACCAAAATTCACTACTATTGGAAAAACGTCACTTTCAGGTTTGACAGCGTTTCTTATGATTCACAAATATGTTATTAAATGAAGAAGTTGGTATCACCCCGAAGGAACAATTTTAATTCTACACGGCGTGCAGGAACATCCAGTGACGTCATGACATTTTTATTGCTTAAGAGTTATATAATAATCAGCGTGAACAATTTGTACCTTTCTTTTTCAGAACAGAAATTGGCTTAACTTGATAGAGAAAAAAATGGCAAAGAATATTTGATCAAGTGCCGTCACAGTTCCAACCGTTTCCTGTGAGCTTGACGGAGAACAAAAGAAGAGCCGAGGAAGCCTAGATAACCGCATAAAACTATAGGAATATTCGCTGGAACCTTAAGCGAGGTTAAGACCTTCTCTGTGTTCAGGATGATATAACAATGCAAACAGTTCGCCAATTATACCCCGCTTTGCACGTGCAATTGCGTGCAAAGCGGGGTGTACTTGGAAAACTGTTTGCACCGTTTTGTGATCCTGAACGCCGAGCAGATCTTTCCAGACAGCGTATAGCAAAGATTCTGCTCATACTGAGCGCCCTTATATATACACAGGCTTTGTGTACTTGTTAAATGTCACAAACACACAGGCTCATTTAAGATAAATAAGTATTAGAATATGATGTCATTAGTGAAACATTCTAACATTTCTAGAATTTTCTATGTCATCGTACATAGGGACACGTATAACGCTCTTGTTTCACATTGTGTACCTTTTTCTTCGAAGTTGTCACAATAAAAGAAGATTAATTAGTTTTTTGTTATATTCTAAAATTATGTATATTTGGGTAAAATTTTTAATCATAGACCAAAAGCGGGGACGAAGAATTACTGACACAGTTTGGTAGTTATGTTTGAAGATTGCTAAGAAATATATATGCCATTGTAAAGTCTGTTGCTTGATTATTCTTTTTGTTTAAAATCATTTGTGATAAAGATTGTAAAATAGTCACTTCTTTATAATTGGGTCTCTTTGCTACATTGTATAGACATCTTCGACATCAAAAATTGCGACGAAACAGGCATTAAAAGAGCAAATATTGTCAAATAAACATACGACCGACATCCATTTGGAATTTATAGGCTGATTTTATTGTCCTAATTCTTACCCCTGTCATTTAGATGAAAAAAAATCTTATGAATCTGAATAAAGAAGGCAGTGAAAGATTTTAACTTTCAAAATGACTCTAACACCTTGATTACATCATCACTATTGCTTCATTGTGCCCTGAAAAGTCGGTCGAATGACATATAGTATTGAAAAGATGGCTTTGAAAAGACCTTGTCATAAACATTTGGATTTGTCAACTGGTATTAAAGGCGCAATACACAAGGGAAATTCGAAAAGAGCATTATTTATAATGCGATTTCCCGTAAGCATTGGTTGCTTGTGGCTTTTATAAGAAACAGAAGTATACTTTCCTACATAGTGTTAACTGTATCAAATATGAGCCCGTGCGCGACATTTCCAAAAAATTCAAATATATGCAATTCAAATACTCTGGTCAGCCTGTGCATCGCCACATACTGACCAGAGTCTTCATTATGCACTCTATATACGCATTTGGAACATCACTCGGCCATTTCCGTAAACTGCAACAGACCTCGGATGTATGTAAGGAGGATGGGTATGTAACAAAATCATGCATTTTGTTAGGGGGAAACAGTGTAAGAAAAAAAAGCACTGTAGATCTATATCTTTTGCAGTAAATAACGGCCGCAAAATCTTAATTTTTGAGAATGACGTATCATTCTCAAAAATTAAGACTTTTTCAGCCGTTAATTAAGAATCTAAAGATATTTATATTACGATACTTAAACGAGTAGCGTTGGCGACGTCGAATGTTTTCACTCACAGTTTCGAGGGCTACCGACATTTTAACTGACGTCATCGAGTTTTTCCAAGCTTTTCCCGTATTTTTTAAAAATAGGTCGTCTATGTACATCCGAGGTTGATCGTGAGATTGGCCGAGTGGTGTTCCGAATGTCTATATCTGGGGAAGGTCCCTACCGTACTTTGGGTCGTGAACGAAAATATTAAATTTTGTGGTTGTCTATGTTGTTCAAATTTTGTAAATTGCGTATATGTTAAATTGTAGGAAATGTTGAGCATAAGCCCAGATAGATGTAGACATATGAAATATGTAGTTATTTATTAATATACAACATTTAACATTTCTATTTTATACAGCATTGAAAGATTTAGTTACTTATAAATATACAACATTTTACATTTCTTTATTATACAGCATAAAACATTAAAGTTACAAAATCCATTATTTAATTAACTTTATCCGTCTACTACACGAGTAAGAATTTTTACTCTTTATCAGCGTCGAAATGTTAAAGGAAAGCTTTAATAACGTCAAGGTGCAAACACTTAATCCGAAACTAGGCACATAAAAATTTCTTGTTAAGCCAGGGTCAGTACAAGTGTACTCTCGAGTTACTACTTCGATTAGATATTTACTGGTAATGATTGTAACTTATGAACAAATGATTTTATTATTGTAACTTTTAACGCACTTTTATTGTTGTGAAACACATGGTTATATTTTTCAGTAGGAAGTGCCGTTTTGGCCATTGTGTTTTTCTATTTCAAATTTATCGGAGGGATTCAAATCAAAAGAATGACGAGTTTAAAGGAAAACTTAGTTTCAGAGACGGTGATTTTCATTCTTTTAAAACGGTCATGAGTAAAAGTATTAAATGATAATAACAATAAAAACTCAATGAACCGTTTTGAATGATAAAAGATAAAGCCAACGAAAATTAAATCATAAAAATCAAATTTTCTGTAAACATTATGTAGTAAAGTATTTAAAGTTAAAAGCTTTAATGTTCATTGATGAATAGTTTTGTTGTTGTTGCTTTAAGTTTTCTCAAATATTTCTACTGATTTTGATTGTAAACAGAAATGTAAACTGGAATATTCATTTTAATTGTATTGATTGGTGCAAATGATAAAACTTTTCATGTTAATGTTACATGTATTTAAAATACTTTTTCTTATGTAGTCTTATTTTCTTGGTATGAAACATTTATATGGCATTCTTTCAGTAAAAGAATAGAAATCGAAAATCTAATCTCTGTTTGCACAGAACAAAAACCATTCAAAATATTTTTATAACCTTCCCAATTAACATTTTTTGAAAAGCAGAAGACATTAAGTTGACGTAAATGAGTTGGAACCAGCATGTTTCTACGTATCAGCAACATTTTGTAACACATTAAGATGTTTTTACTGGTTTGTCCACATTTAATATACGATTTTTAAAATCTTTGAATTTCACGCAAGCTATGATATTATTTTCAGGTTATGTTATAACTTACTTGAAAAGTTTCCCTGGAAATCGGTGACGAAACTAGCATCTATTGTCTTCTGTAAGCAATCAGATTCCGATTCCATATTTTCTCTTAACAAATGTGGATACACACACTCACAAGTCGTTGAGAAATGCGGTTCAAGTCTTCATATTTTGAAGGAAAATCTCTGATTGCAAATTAATAACCGCTATATATCATCCCAATTTACAAATAAAATAAATCCTTTAATTTTTTTTACATGAAAAGCTTTTTATTACCCATAAGCATAAAGAATGTCTGGTGCAAAATTATTCTAGAGCCCAACATAACCTTATTTTTTTTTTTTTTTTTACATTGTAGCCTTTCTAAATTAAACACTCCATTATCAGAGTTCACTAAGTGAAAATTTAGCATCACCAAAATATTCCATTACAACCCTACAAGAATCTGTAGTTTCCAATATTCAACGAAGCTTATATTTCGCCCCCAACGGTTGATTCAATAATAAGACCTTAGGCTAACCACTTTTTATGTAAATATGTGATAAAACCATTTGTTCTGCAACGAAAAAAGAAGGAAATACACTTTGATGGATCTCAAGTCCTTTACAATGAGAGAAGAAGAAATTTATTATACACAATACATTTTCTGTATTCGTTGGCTATCGCGAATCAAAAGGGATGCAGTTCTAATTACTTTGTAGGTCGATACATTTTTAAGTTTAATCTGTTATTTATAAGTGAAATAACCATTTTTATCAAATTTTAGGTGTTTGTTAAGAATTCTTCAAACGTTTAAGTTAAATTCACATGTGTCCGCAAAGAGCAACTCTATATAAGTATATCTTCTCATACATGTATATTTTCAAAATCCAGCAGACTTTTTTTGTTCGTTCTTTTTTTCATTATGGAAAAAAGCCAAGCAAAAAGAAAAATTGACGTATTATATGTAACGATGCATATAAAGAAACAGAAAAAAGATATTGATCCAGATCCAATTAAAGTTATGCTGTTTTCAAAGATTTTCACCCATGGCTTCCACTCATTTTTAACCATTCACTGTTTGTGGTTTCAATATTCAATCAGGGCCACTGCTAGGAGGTCATTGATGAATAGGCAACCTAACCATGTTCCTATATAGGAAACAAAAGGGGAATAATATTATTATCATTTTAGATTAATCCTAATTATGATTTCTTTTATGGAAAGATTACCGAAATATAAATGATAAAGAAAAGGGAACATCTTCAAGTATTTAGCGACTACAATGGTATTATACTAAGTTCCATTTGTCTTACATACTTAACGAAGTCTTAAGTATCTGTCGTCGCATCATTATGTAAAGCTGATTTGTAAAAGAAAGTCAATCAATATTTTTTAATATGCTGAACAACAAAAATAACGCATCAACTTTCTACGACAAATAATGCTACCCTGCACTTGATCGATTTGCTGATATGTCATTAATTGATATCAACCGGTCACTTTGTAAACAACTATGGTAAATTTTATTCCCGAAATCATACCCTTTTGGAACAGAAACTCTTGGGTATGATAGACATGTTTTCAGCTCATGCAACAGATCGAATGCTTCATACGAAATCTAGTTGGTTAAAATCCACAGCATACGACTGTGGTAAAAAAAACAATACATGTTGACATTTATCAGATTAAGCCAAGTTTTCGAGCCTGACTTTCGTGAAACTTAAAATTAAGTTACCTTATCGTTAAAGTAAATTGATTAGTTAACATAGTCAAAATAATGGACATTTACATGTGCTATGAGGGTACATAACTTGATAAGTGTAATGTTAAAATGTCAATTTCATCAACTTACAGAGCTATACTTTTAAGGCTGATGATAAGGGGAGGCTACATTGTAATGTGTTATGATCGGAAAGATTTTACTCTCTAGGTCACAGTTGTTCTGGCTTTCGTTGACTAGTAATGACGATGAAGCACAAAGTAACGTATCTGCGAAAAGTACCAAATCCTTGACTAGTTATGGACATAGGGTACCTTTCGAGCTTTCGATAATCATGAGTCCGAAAAATCCGCAAAATCCAAAAACTTTTTGTGCAAAATTATGACTGACTTCCGATTGAATGCATAGCAATGTGGGGAGTTACTTTTGATAATTTTGTCGGAATCTATATGTCAGACGTTCCTAGGGAGCCATATTGCATGTGAACTCACGCGCTATTCAGATTAAGATAGTGATGAAAATTGGCTTTGTTATTTTAGTTGTTGATTATACAATTAATCTGAGAAATGATTAAAATATGTTTTGTCTTCAATAAGGTAAGACTTTTAAGGTTCTAATCAAACAAGGCTTGACAGATTGAGTAGATTATATTTTTTATTTCATTAATTGCCAAATAAAAACAAAGCTAAGAATTAAATATTCTATCTCTAAAGTTCTTGTTCTTAAAAACAAAATACTCTTGACATGTATATGAATACTCTTGAAAAATATACTCGAACTTGTGTGAAAGGGAACAAATTTATTTCTTTAAGAAACTTTATCCAAAGAAGGTAATCCCCAATGATCTGTGCTAACATGTGATTAGAGAGATAAAACTTTCATTCACAAGTTATGCACGAAAATATATTCCGCATCTCTACAATCTCGGAGATATCCAGGCCAGCGTTTATGATGAAAACACGATGAAAATTGTTTGTAAATGATATTCCGCGTTGTACGCAAGTTCAAGCGCAAAGTCGGGCTTAATTAAGAAATATCTTGCACCGTTTTGTCGTTCTAAACGTTGGCAGACTTTCTCTGTGAGTTGTCTCTGCAAACGGGTTTTGTGTTTTGTTCCAACATGAAATAAGTAACTTTCTGTAATACATTTCTATGGACTTCTTGCAATTTTATATTAGTGGAGGAGACCTAAAATTCTTCGTAAGGTATGCCAACAAAAGTTTGTTTTCTCACTGACAAAACTTCTGATTTTTCGCACGGGAAACATATTTTTACTTTTCACTGCGACACCCTCATTACTGTATACAATATGCATACGTTGTGGTTAAGCTTGCCTATTTTTATGAAGGTGGTAAGTGGGCACCATTTGATGAAAGTTTATTCATAAAAACAATGATAGAAATAAAATCTGTAGTAGTCTGTAGAAACAGAAGGCAACATAAAGGAACATGTAGACTGCGTCCAGTGAAATTTCTGGGGAGGAGTAACGACTAATTTCTCACAACACCAGATGATTTCCTTTCATCAAAATCCATCAAAAACCTTTTAAAGGACGAGAAATAAAATTTCAAAATAGTTCAATTAGCGCAGAAAACAAATTCTACAGACTTTAAACTATGGCTATATTTTAACCTACGCGGAGGTTTATATCAAAGTAGTTACAAATCAAATAATTTTCTCCACTATGTTTTAAGAAGACAGTTCTTAGTTCTTAGTCACTGCCACAGATGAGAGATTCAAATTTCAATTTTGTTTGTCAATTTAACAATTTTATTACGCAAAGATTTCGATTAAGGAATTCCCAAATGATCTGTTATAGCACATGGTTAGTGATAAAACTATCATTCACAAAATTATGCACGCAAAGAAGTATCGCATCTCTACGATCTCGGAACAATCCAGAACGTGAAATTTCTCAGAGACCTGACATGTCAGACGGATTATATGTTCTGTTCCATCAAGCAAAATAAGTGACATTCTATGGGAGGCGATACTGACAGAGGCATTCTGTTATCTTTCTTTAACACAGTCGTCCCAAATACATCGCCTACCGTTGTCTTAACTACCAACTTCCCATTTGGAACATCACTCGGAATTTTCTCAAAATTGAAAGCGCCAAGGTAATGGGTCACAACAAGACTATATGTCGACCTTTCGCTGTAAATAGAAACTTTCAAGAGGATATTGAATGGAATAGCACATTTATTAAACGAATCATCTCTATCAAAAAAGGGCTGTATCGATTTTCATCTATTTTTGATGACGAGTTAAATAATTTCGGTATTTTATTAGCACAAATGCGATATTCTATTGATCATATAATCAGAACCTATGCGATTAATAGTGTTTTTCTTAATTCACTTTTTAACTTCGCATAATTTATGTATACCGTCATTTGAAAGTAATGTCATCATTAAAATGACGTCATTTTCACAATGGCATTTTGAGTCCTTTTCTACCCTTATTACACTCGTGTAATACATGATGCAACACCCATGTATAACAAAAAAGAATGAAAAAAAAATCAACTACGTTATTTCCTTTCCGTGACGTAGTACATATCATTAAACATATTCTTTCATACAGTAAGGTCTTTCAAAGAAATATAGGACACGGAAAAGAAATCAGTTCCCGTGTGTTTAAGATTTGCTGAATAAGGCCAGAATTTCCACAGAAACGAATGACATCAAAATGCAATTAAGAAATCAGAAGTCATGCGTACAGCTTGAATAAAAAAATGTTCATGATACGATGGTCACTTACTAAAATAATTTACACAAGAAAAGAAAGGCTTGTTAAAAATTGTTAGGAATTATACTTTGATGTAGTTATTTAAACAAGAAAATCGCAAGCAGGTACCAAAATTTGGATCGGGCGTTGGATTGTCAACATTTCGAAGTAGCAAAATCGACCTAAAGCTTGATAAATAGTCTCCAAAGGGAAGCTATCGTAGAAGTTTGCCAAAATATCTTTCATGACAACAAAGATACGACAAAGGCCCTGTCTTCTAGCATATACCATGGCGAATGCCTTTACCAACGACATATTCGACGCAGCTACTTTGATAGCAATAGTTCGACCTTTCGGTTTGAAATAACTGAGCTTAAAAATCGACAGAAAATTGACATGAATTCTGGATACAAAATTGTATGAAAAGCTTATGAAATGGCAACCCGTTTTGCATGAGAGTCTACGTGCAAAACGGGTTGCCATTTCCTAGCGTTTCACTTTTTTTTTCATCTTGAATGTCGGTTTGGTTCGCATTCCACATAATAATTGGTCATTAAATCGACGGTGGCAATCTACGAAAATTGACTAAACAATTTAATATGCATCTTGTAATAAAACAAGATCATTAGCTAGGACGAAAACCTTTGGTGTTAAAGAATTTGAACAATTTGCAAGCCAAATCCATTTTTAGATTTTTATTTCAGTTTGATATTCTTGGCCTAGTTAAATTAGATATTTATAGTTGAGAGCTCGCAAAGAGGATAGCCTATTTCAATGATCAACGACTTAAAATAGTCTTTAAATATCACTTGTGACCCGTCACGCGAAAAGGGACCATCTGGGTACACCGTAAAATAAACAGGTGACACGTGAGGCGAAAAGGGACCATCCGAGAATTCTGAAAAAAGGAATTATTAAAAAAGAGATTTGATCCAACATAGGTCGACAAGAAGTCGCATTTAAAAAATTCTTCACTTGAAGGATAGATTGGTCATTCTAAATTCAGAAAAAAAGCACGATGCAAAAGGTTTCGACCCTAGTCAGTCTGCGCACTCCGTGCAATCTGACTAGGGTCGACACTTTACGCACTACCCCAATGGTCCCTTTTCGCGTGACGGGTCACAAATATATAAACAAAAGATTGGTTCTAGTGAAGTTTAAGCAGAGGTCGCATTTCAAAAAATCTTTCACAGGAAGGTAAATTGATCATTCTAGATTCAGAAAATGAGCAAAGTACAAAAAGTTTCGATCCTCGTCATTCTGCGCAGACCGACTAGGAACGATTCTTTACGCACTACCCAGATGGTCACTTTTCGTGTGACGGGTCACACTCATGTAAAAGATCATCCACCAGAGAACAACCATAGACAGCTTTTCGAAAATATGTATACCTTACGTATGGCAAGGTAAAATTACCATATTCTGACCATAGAATCTATGAATTCAAACAAGACGCTCGAAATGGCTCTGAATTGCTCATATGATTATTCTAAGATGATTGAAAAGTACTTCAGTTAAAATTTCATACAAAAAACAGTTGGAAAATGATTTCAAAAGCTTTCAAGGTCCATTCACTTCAATATTTAGGGGCCAATAAAAAGTTTGCGATCAAATTTGCAGATGGGCACATAAGGGACATGTCTGCCAAACTTGGCTGAAATTGACAAACTAGTAGGGAGGAGAAGACGTATAAATTTTTCAAAGTAGAATTAAGCCCCGCTCTTCTACACACATATTTAGTGTTTTTAATTACATTTTCACGAACGATTTTCAGAAGGGCCACCCAAGGAATATTTTTGTCAAGTTTGGCTGAAATAAGCGCACTGGTATTGGAGAAGACGTGTAGTGTTTTAAGAAGACAGTTCTTAGTCACTGCCTCAGATGAGAGATTCAAATTTCAATTTGTTTGTCAATTTAACGATTTTATTACGCAAAAGATTTCGATTAAGAAATTCCCAAATGATCTGTTATAGCACATGGTGAGTGATAAAACTATCATTCACAAAATTATGCACGCAAAGAAGTATCGCATCTCTAAGATCTCGGAACAATCCAGAACGTGAAATTTCTCAGAGACCTGACATGTCAGACGGATTATTTGTTCTGTTCCATCAAGCAAAATAAGTGACATTCTATAGAAGGCGATACTGACAGAGGCATTCTGTTATCTTTCTTTAACACAGTCGTCTCAAATACATCGCCTACCGTTGTCTTAACTACCTATTTTCATTTGGAACATCACTCGGAATTTTCCGTAAAATTGAAAGCGCCAAGGTAATGGGTCGTAACAAGAATAAATGACGACCTTTCGTTGTAGATAGAAAATTTAAAGAGGATATTGAATAGAATAACACATTTATTAAACGAACCATCTAAAGTAGAAAAAAACGAGGCTGTATCGATTTTCATCTATTTTTGATGACGAGTTAAAAAATTTCGGTATTTCATTAGCACAAATGTGATATTCTATCGTTCATATAATGAGAACCTATTCGATAAATAGTGTTTTTCTTAATTCAATTTCTAACTTCGCATAATTCATGTATACCGTCATTTGAAAGTAATGTCATCATTAAAATGACGTCATTTTCACAATGGCATTTTGAGTCCTATTCTACGCTTATTATACTCGTATAATACATGATGCAACACCCATGTATTACAAAAAAGAAAGAAAAAAAATCAACTACGTTATTTCCTTTCCGTGACGTAGTACATATAATTAAACATATTCTTTCATACAGTAAGGTCTCTCAAAGGAAATATAGGACACGGAAAAGAAATCAGTTTCCGTGTGTTTAAGATTTGCTGAATAAGGCCAGAATTTCCACAGAAACGAATGACTTCAAAATGCAATTGAGAAATCAGAAGTCATGCGTACAGCTTGAAAAAAGAAATGTTTTTGTCACGATGGTCACTTACTAAGATAATGTACAGAAGAAAAGAAAGGCTTGTTAGTAATTGTTAAGAAATACACTTTGATGTAGTTATTGAAACAAGAGAATCGCAAGCAGGTACCAAAATTTGGATCGGGCGTTGGATTGTCAACATTTCAAAGAAGCAAAATCGACAAAGTTCTGACTCAAAGCTTGATGAATAGTATCCAAAGGAAAGCTTTCGTGGAAGTTTGCCAAAATATCTTTCATGACAACAAAGATACGACAAAGGCTCTTTCTGCTAGCATATACCATGACGAATTCCTTTACCAACAACATATTCGACGCAGCTACTTTGATATCAATAGTTCGACCTTTCGGTTTGAAATAACCGACAGAAAATTGACATGGATTCTGGATACAACAAAATTGTATGAAAAGCTTAGGAAATGGCAACCCGTTTTGCACGAGAGTCTACGTGCAAAACGGGTTGCCATTTCCTAGCGTTTCACTTTTTTTTATCTTGAGTGTCGGACTAGTTCGCATTCTACATAATAATTGGTCATTAAATCGACGGTGGCAATCAACGAAAATTGACTTAACAATTTAATATGCATCTTGTAATAAAACAGGATCATTAGCTAGGACGAAAACCTCTGGTGTTGAAGAATTTAAACAATTTGCAAGTCAAATCCATTTTTAGATTTTTATTTCAGTTTGATATTCTTGGCCTAGTTAAATTAGATATTTATAGTTGAGAGCACACAAACAGGAAAGATCATTTCAATGTTCAACGGCTTAAGAAAAGGAACCATCATGGAACGCCGTAACATAAATATTTGTAAAAGAGATCGGTTTTAGTACAGGCCAACCAAAGGTCGCATTTAAAAACTCTTTTTGTAGAATGTAAATTTTCTTTAATAATTTTGTTAGAGGTTCAGCTATTATAGAAAAATTCAGAGAGCAACTATAGACTGCTTTTCGGAAATACGTATGCGTTTGGTATGGTAAAATGACCATATTTGGTCCGTAGAATCTATGATTTCAAACAAGATCGTCAAAATGGCTCTAAATTATTCATATGATTATTCTAAGATGGATGAAAAGAACTGCAGTTAAAAATTCATACAAAAATTCATACCAAATTTGTTTGTAGGACACGGGTTTGAAATAGGAAAACGTTTTCAAAAGATTTCAAAGTCCTGTCACTTCAATATTTAGGGGCCAATCATAGGTTAGCGATCAAGTTTTCAGATGGGCACATGTCTGCCAAACTTGGCTGAAATTGATAAACTAATAGGGAGGAGGGGACGCAAAACAAGGAGAAACCCGAATCTTTTAGAAACTAATCTACATAACAAATAAATATAAATAGGCATGAATGTTATTGACTTTGTACTTGAAATTGGCACTAGATAATGAATCTGGAGTGAATTTTTCCTTAGTGTCAAAACTGGGTAACCTAGAATTTTTCACATTTTCTAAAAAGTAGCTCGGTGACCATATCTTTTTTGTATCACTATTACACGAACATATAATTATCTACAAAATATAGAAAAAATAAAATTTTCTATCTCAGGGTTTTCTTGAAATTTGATAGAAAATAATAAATTTTGAAAATATTCTTTATTTTTTTCGATATGCCAGTTTTTACTAATGGGGAAAAATACGATAAAAATCATTATATTACCTTCCAATCGATAATTGAGTAATAGATTCTGTGTAAATAATTTGCTTTTTAATGGAAATAAGATAAAATTGATATGATATATATGCTTAGATTCGATTGTATAATGGTTTTGTGTTTTTACCCAGTAAAGAAAGTCAGCGAAAAAATCCGACAAAAATTTACTCGATACCTATTGCATTCCATGACGTTTTGCGAAAAATCTGATTCGGTGACCCCCTTTTTTCTTTCCATTTTTGCAATCGGCATACTTTTATCTACAAAATTGAAAATATACTTAGTTCCAAAAGAAAGTGTGCACTTTTGGAGTTTAAATATCTCTGAAATTACACGATCTATCGTCATGAAACGCCGTATGACTGTGCCCAAGAGTAGGTGCAAACGATATTTGAAAACAAAAATCGCGCAATGAGCAAAAATTCTCTGCTTAATTGAGACATTTCATTTTGCCTGTTTTGCATGTGCATCACGTGTTAGAAAAATAGTTGGTCTGAAAATGCATTCAGTTGAATCTTTGCGGCTTTTCTAAGCATAAAATCACATCTTCTATACAATTGTGCATGATGCTGTAGCGGGGTTGGACTACCAATAAACGTCGTTGAACGAAATCGAACCTTGTCAGTTTAAGAATGTCATTAAAATCGATTGAGCAGTCGTGTTCCACTACAAATCGAGGTCATCATTTTATAAGGCCTTTAATAAGCAAATCGAGATATCATAGAACGCCATAGCACCATTCAACGACAAGTTACTGACCTAACAACGTAGCATTGTCAAACGTTGACGTACACGTAACGTCTGATTAAAAATTAAAACTGTTGTTAGGAAATGACTTGGAATGGCGCCTAAAACTCTATTATGCAACATCAACACATAGCTCTTACCAAAGAAAAAATTGTAAGGAGGTCAAATCTCAACATTTTAGGTTTTGCCTGCGCGTATGCTGCATGAGATACTTTATCGAAATCTGAATCGAATTTTAATTTCAAAAGGTTTTGACTAAAGTATGGTATCGAATTTTCTCCATAATTTTCCGTCGACTTTGGAATATCAAGAAAAATTCAATAAGTGAAAGTGCACACTTTCTTATGGAACTCAGTAGATAAGAAAAATCTATCTCAGGATAATAAATCTAGCAATCGTCCTTAAGTTTTCAAAGTCGAATTAAGCCCCGCTCTTCTTCACACATATTTAGTGTTTAATTTCGTTTTCACGAACGATTTCCAAAAGGGCCACCCAAGGAATATTTTTGCCAAGTTGGCTGAAATAAACGCTCTGGTATTGGAGAAGAAGACGTTTTGTGTTTGAAAAATTAAAAGTAGTTTCCGCCTTGCCACGCTTATATTTTAGGATCAACCAAAAGTTCAATAAAAATTGGGGTAATCGTAGGAACATTTCTGCAAAGTGCTGTTTAAATCCACCCATTGGTTACTGAGGAGAAGATGTTTGAAACAATTTGACCATTGCCGACGGACGACGCATTGAATTCAAATAGTTATCACAAAAGCTCACATTGGGCACGTTGTGTTCAGGTGAGCTAAAAATTATCGACCGTTGGACACAATCAGAAATCAGAATACACAAGAAGAAAATTAATTCATGTGTAAAGATCTAATTGTACATGTACTTACTTGATATATTCCCGATGAATTCTGTGACAATAAAATCGTCAAATGTTTTCTGTAAGCAGTCGGTTTCAGATTCCATGCTGAACAGAAGGAGACTCTCAAAATGACTGCCTATGTGTTTTCTTTTTAGAAGAGATTAGGAATTCAATGTCTGGTTAATGTCTTAGCTTTCTTTTAAAACGCATATCGAGACGAAAATTTATAAGCATGGAGACACAAGACATAAGCATGCACACAAGAAGTTACTAGTTGAATATTTGGAAAGAAAAATATTTTATTTTCCAAAATATTTCCACTGTTGACAAAATGACTTACAGGCAGACTGGCGAATTCAATAAAAAGATCAATGTCATTTAATTCGCAGAAAACATAAATGAGAATAAAACTGGTTGTAATAGTAAAAGGGCGGGCATTAATATCCAAATCTACAAAAATAACGTGTAACTGTGTCGCAAATGTTATTTTCTCTTGTATTTTTTCTAATTTTGACTGGGGTGTTGTTTCATGTTTGAGTTTGTTGAGATATCGGCTTATCTTTCAATCGTTATCAAACCGATATTTGGAATCAGTCTTTGTTCTAGATAAGAATACGAATAGTTCTCTATCAACACGACAATTCAATTCATTATATTTTACGGATATTAATAATATAGGGCGTGTCTCCAAGGGGCCATAAATTTCCCTCGATCGCCTGATATTTTCTTCTAAAACTCACGATCGATATTTCAAATCATTGACATCTGGCTGTGTATGATATTTACAAACAGAATTATGTATGTGAGCACAGCGACAAAAGTTGTTACTCTTCAGAGATACAAACAAACGGGGGTATTTTGGATTTTAGATGAGTAGCATTAATATTCAAGTAATAATAGTACAAACCTGTGTTGCTAGTACTCATTGGAATTACATATCCTGACAATTCCAATGTGTACCCCCAACATAGGGTTTCATTTAAAAACACCGAGGAATCGACATTCATCTAAATCAAAATCATGCTAAATCGCTTACACAGCGCTCCATTCATTCATTCCTAAACACTATCTCGAACGATTCAAAAACGCCCCAAGATCACTAAAAACATAAGGTCAACAACTACATTCAAAATGAATTTGGATAGAAAAAAAATCGCGATTTCACTGAGCAGACGGTATTAAAATTATAAGCGTCTGACAAGTTCTTGAAGAAACACGAAGCTATTTTTAGAACTTGGATGCATATTTTATTAAAGGGAGGTAATAAATATCGCTAATTTGGTTCATCCTGTGCCAAATTAAGCGATATTGGATTACCCCCCCCCCCCCTCCCGTTAATTTCACTCAAAACTCACTCATCGTAATCATTTAATTTCATTCCGAAATTATAAGTTCTTAGAGAAGTAGGAAGTTATTAATAGAATATCGATGTATATTTTATTAAAGGGAGGTAATAAATATCGCTAATAACAAAATCAGTGATTTTAATTTACCTGCCGTAAATTTTCTCAAATCTCACTAATAGCACTCATTCAATTTCATTCTATAATCATTCCAAAACTATTCACTTAGACAATTATATGATGATTTTAACTGTGAATATTTAAGACTCTGTTGAATCTTGATATTCAAGGTGGCCCTACTTAAATACAGTATATAAGCGATGAAGTAGTCGCGTTAGGACGATGTTCTTTCGAAATTTGAATGAATTAACTTAAAATCTGAAATCTCTATCTGAAGAAAAAAGTATTGTGTTATGAAAGCATTTTGTTAAGAAACAAATGCTTTAGAATAATAACATTAATCAGAAAACTGAATAAAATTAACATTCCAACACGTAAGTTACGATATAATCCAAACGCAGCATCTTCCCTACTTCGGAATAATCCAAGAAATAAATTTTCTGAGAGACTTGCTTTACTTTATTTGATGGATTGTTTGTTCTATTCCATCAAAGCTAAATAAGTGACTTTCTATACAGAGCGTCGAGTGACAGAGACATTCCGGTATATTTTCCTGCTTCTATTGATGACACATAATAACAGGTTTCACGAGACCAAAATGATTGGAACTTGCTTAAAGATCGCAAGTAACCGAACAGTGTATTTTGACATACGATCTTTGAGCACCGACGACGAAATTTGTCTATTTGATGGAAAACTCCTGAGAATCGTACAGTTCACCGACTCTATGTAATCTATGTAATTGGACAAAAAAGACAAAAATGAAATAGGTTGCATAAGGTGTTTCATAGACAATGCAAATTGAGAAAATAATATCTCACAGGGTCAAAACATTGCTATGGTTAAACAATTTGTTATCGCAAGCAATATCATAATAGTTTACATAATTTTGTCACCAAAGGTCTGTAATAACCAAAATGAATTTAGTTATGCCGGACTCGAAAGCTTAAACAATGACAATATTTTTGGCCTAGTTTAGAAGGCCACAGGAAACAACCCTGTATCCTGGAAATTGCCTAGGAAAAGGATAATCTAGTCAGAGACCGAAAAGCGTGTGTACTAGGTTGCTTTTTTGTGGTCATGCGCACGCAAAAAATAGGTCTAGCGTACGTCATCAATTCTTGTGCGACACGAAGTGCTTTGTGTGTTGTGTGTATTTCCGTTTATTTATCGTCGCTACCGTAGCACATGCCCATATGAGCGACACCCCCAGAAGACAGTTAGTTGTTACGGGGATAGTGCAAGGATACATGACGAAACTACTGCTGAGAACCGCCATGGTTCTTTAACGTGCTCGGTGTAAAGCAACCGTCTCACGGGGTCTCGGTTTAACGTCTCACCCGTAAGTAAAATAGTTTTGTTAGTGTACCAGCCCGGGAATCGAACCCACGCAGTCGAACTTCAATGGTTTCGAAGTCCGGTGCTCTACCAACTGAGCTAACCGGGCTGGTGCTTTGTGTGTTCAACGCAATGCTTTCATATCACTACGCTGATGTATTGGGCGTGGTAATCTAACCTTGGGAATTAGTTGATTTCGGCGAACTCAGCGCTATATAGTGAGCATACCGTTCGACATTTTTCCTTTGAAGCGAGTTCGGAATGAGGCTTACGATCCCTATAGGTAAATGGAACCTTTGGTTTCCCTCGCCTTTAGCCTTGCTTAAAATTGGAGTGCATGCCTTCAAATGTCACCTTGCCTCTAGGCAAAATTGATTTGAAGGCGAAAAGCTGATTGCGGTTGGCCTTGTCAAATATATCGTATAACCTGATTGACTTCATTTGTCTTCAAGTTCGTGCTTTGAAAGTAAATCTAAAGATCAATGGTCGATCCAATCACTTTTCGATTTCGCAAGGGTTTTATTTATAATTTTAAATTGAAACTGAAAATTTCGTCGGTTTTTCGGAATATGGGTGCTTTCATGGTTTGTGACAGACAGACAGGCAGTCAAACATGCAGACTGACAGAATCCGGAAATTGGTCGATCTCAACAGCTCACCATAATAACTACGAGCTTAGGTTTGCTAAAAAGCATACACAGGGTCTAGGAAACCATCTGCATTAAAGTTCAACAATTGCCTCTTATTTGCTAAAGCATCATAGCATTTTAAAACGAAACTTTTTTAAATGTACCATAAAATTGTACAAGGGCTATATTTCTCGACTGTAAGCTGGTGTCAAAAACTCCAAAATCGGATGTAACACTAACAGAAATAAGCACGCAAAATTGACATTTGTCAAAAAATCTCTCGACTTAACTGTTGTTTAACGATATCGACAGTGTTGATAAGATTATTTGACAGAGCAACACTAAAACGCCTCATCGAAATCATTCCAAAAAATTTTGAATCAATAGAAACAATAACAGCAACAATAACACCAAGTAATGAAAGATAATCCCTTCATTGGCCAAATAGACCGCTCGTTTTTTATAGTCTCAACAATAAGTTTTATTTCCAATATACTCAGACCAAAATGAAAGTGTACACTTTAACATTTTGTATTTCTTGATATGACCAACGATGAAGGAAATCTATGGAGTAAAATTGATGTCTTTCTTAATCCTTTGCTGTTTAATCCCTGCTTTTTACGTGCCTATGATTTATGATTGAGAAAACATTGTGAAAAAAGAAGAAATTGCTTCTGACAAGCAATTTCTTCTTTTTCCACATTTTTTCTACCCTACTGAATGGTTATTTTTCAAATTAAATCCACTTTAAATTTTCGTCTTCAAAACCTTTGAATTTGGAGAGGTCCAAAATTTGAAAAAAAGGAAAGGGTTAAGATGGGACATTGTTGAAATAAGAAATGACACCAGCCCTGAGTTCAGAATAACAAAACGGTGCAAACTGTTGAAAAATTTTCCCCGCTTTACATGCAAGTGCACGTATAAAACGGGGTATAATTGGAAAAAAGTATGCACCGTTTTCTCATCCTGAAAGCAGGGCAAATTTCGATAAAGTATCGCATACTGTCACACCCAGTTAGAGTCTATCGTGTTGAGATTTGTCCTTCCTTAATCTTCTAAAGAGGTATGATGTAAGAGGTATGTGCAAATATGGCATTTCAGTTTTTAAGGATGCCTTTTAGGTAATTTCAAAGCAAAAGTTTTAATTTCCATCCATACGATTCCCGTTCGGCAATATTTGCTACGTTGGTAGCCTACTAACTCGACGTTGAACGATGGCAATATATAAAATCTCTTGGTGCTTATAAGAGGCCATACATAAGAATGTTTTCGAATTGTAACAGAAATGTTTATGACCCTCGCCGTTTTAGCGAAAGGGATAAAGTAATAGACTCCGTCCGCCCTTTTGTCCTTCCGGCAATAAACTCGTTCAAACCATGTCACCTAAAGTATGAACGCTATCAAGTTAAAACTTCATAGGTACATATATCTCAATAAGGAGTAGTGCAGTGCAAAAGAACCACAACTCTTACTTGTGCTATTTTTGAGTTATTATCATTTGTTTTTAAGACTTTGGTTTTGTCCAGAGCATACTTCTGAAAAATTGATAGCTATCAACTTGTAACGTGAACTTTCTTGGTGAGGTAGAACTCAATGAGCAGAAGAAGAGCAGTGCACAAGAACTCTTTATCTTGCTGGCTTCAATTAATAACGTAGCTTTTACAGCGGTGGGTAGCCATGTCCGACATAGCTCTTGCTTATATAGATTTTAGTCATAATTTCGCAAGGTTCGGTGTAGTTTATTAACGACAGTTTTAACTCAATCCACTCTTGAATTATACACTTGTAATGAAGATGTGATTTATGCTATGTTAGCAACAATGTAATAAATGGATGCAATTTCAGACAGACTTATCACATTATGCACATGTAAAAAACGCTCAAAGGTCACAACCAAGCTAAAAGTTTTAAGGTGGCAATGGACAGCGGCCTCCCGACTCTGTAAACCGGAAGTGGGTTTTCGTTTATTTACGGCTATTTTTGCGCGTTGTTTAAAAAGACCGGGATTCTGCTTATGGAAACGTAGAATAATGATGATAAATTTTCACAGTTTTGCTTCTTTTCAACATTTGACATCAATTGAGTCACTAGATCATTGAATTTTTGAATAAAAAACGTTTTAAGGTCATTTAATTAGGATGTGTTACTACAAAATAACGAAACCTTTTTTATTTGCATGGAAAGGTATGCTGATTTTTTTTTACCAAATAAAGGAAAAACATATTTTATAAACATATCGGAAAATAAGAAAAATTCATTGGGTAATTTCTTCAAAAAATAGGTTTTTATGGCATTTTTCTCGCTTAAAATTACAAAAATTGGTGCATTTTCAACTTTTGAAGGCAAAAAATGCAGATGCAAGTGTTCGAAGAGAAATTTGCTTGGCAACAGCCATTGTGTACATGTATAAGGTCTATCAACATGTATGTGTTTTATAGCTATCGGCTGGTACTGAGTTAATACTTAACCTTAAACTAAATTAAACGTTTTACTGAAAAATGGCCAGTACCACTCAAGCGCAGACAACTCTAGCATGAAATCGAGCACGGAAAGGCACCTTCAAATTTTGATATAATGACTATACAATGTTAAAGTACAGCATATGTGAACAAGAAAAAAATCATTGGGCGGAAAAAAGACGCCATGTGTCCATTGCTACCTTAAGCGTATCGTGTGATAGTTTTCTTCAAAAATCGTTTGCAAATTACCTTTAGTGTATTCTTCGAGGTATTCATAATTCAAAATTTCACACTCTCTTTAGAACTGAGTACATTGTTTTAGTTATCACAGTCATGCTACAATCGTCATAGTGTTTCATTTAAGCTTAGCATTTCGCATTTTGTAGAGACAATAACTCCTGATGAAAGTTTTGGGCTCAAATGAACTAAAGACTACATGTATGCCTTTGGGCCTAACATGCACACCACATTCTATTATATTTTCTCGAATTGTGTGTTGTATCACGTTAGCTTGATAAGTAATTTGTATAAGATATAAGACAGCTAATTTCCAAAAAAAGACAATTCCATGTACCGATCTTTGCCGCAGGCAAAACTGATATCCTATTTTAGAAAATAATCATTGAGGATTACGAAGGACAATGCCTTCTGACAACGAAGCGATGATTGTATATACATCGCAAGAATATCAAGATAGTGGTATCATAATCTTTAATTATTTTGTAACTATACAAATATCAGTATGATAACATCCCGTATGATATTTTTTATGATATCACATAGTTATTTTTAGAACAATGATATAATGCGTTTATTTTTAGAAACTTGCATTTTGGTAAGAAAAATCGACGAAAACAAGACAAATAAAGGTTATAAGATAAATATAATACGTACTTAGTGTATGTATGAAAAAAATATCTAACTCGGTTGTGAGAATTGATAATTGTCTCGGCAGAGCCTCGACAATAATCAATTCTCCCAACCTCGTTAGTTATTTTTTTTCATATAATACACTAAGTACATATTATATATATACATATCATGTTAAAAAAAAAGAAGGAAAAAAAAACGTTTTATCTTATTGTAAGAATATTCTGTCACCAATCCATCAATTTGTATCTCCTTTTCTTCAGAACACTACTACTCCTACTTCTAAAAGGATTTGAGTGAAAATGTACTAATATACACTGTCTTGACCTTTTTATACTGTGATCTATATTGTTATCGTATAAATGGTTTACCCTGCGTCAAAGAAAATTTTTTACAATTACAGCCATTCCAACTTTTATGACGTATTTCGGGAATCGTATTTTTAAGGAAACGAAATTAAAAAAGAGATCTCTTATCATCATTTGTTCTGAAGCAATACTAATTATCTTTTTTTTTTATATATTTTAATGTCTTTTTTCGTGATGAACTACTACGCCAAAGAAGACGAAAAGGAAAAAGAAAATCTCACAAATAATAAGAAAAAAAATCATATTCTTTCATATTTTAAGATGGAAAAAACAAAACTATTTTGTTCATTTGCATATTTGTCTGTTTTGGAATTAAAAGTTTACCATAAATGGCCAGTTTAAACAGTCTTAAATATTTGAACAATTAAAAACATTTCGTCAAACAACTTTGGGTTGTTCAAGGTGAAAAACGACAAAGCCGTGCCAATATTGATACGCCGAAAGAAATATCTTTGGAAACAAAGTGTACCTTAAATAATGGATGACATATACTTTACTTGTTCCCATACGGACGCCTAAGAGATGATTCCTTAATGTAAAACGATAGAAGATGGTAAGCTCTTATTACATATTGTCTCGAGAATCGTATATGGTTGTCAGGAAATGATTGAAACATCACACCTAAACGGTTTGCAGTATCTAGGTTCTCTCACGGGTAATAACAATACTGGACGCTTCTTTCAAACGAATTGCGTTGGAGGAAAATCTAAAGCTATTTATCGCTTCGTTATATTTCGTAAATCGCAATTGTTCAACTAAAATTCAGTCACCACAGCTTGGTTAAGTTGCAGTAACAAGTGATGAGTTCAGGATGAAAAAAAGTTTTCTAATTATTCTCCGCTTTGCACGCAAGTGTGCGTGCAAAGCGGGGTATAATTGGATAACTGTTTGCATTGTTTTGTCATCCTGAACACAGGGAAGGTTTTGATCACCAATCTATAAAATATTAGCCTAACGCTCATTTTCTAACGACATTTTTAAACTGACCAATAATAGATTGAAAGATGCTGCAACAGACAGTTTAAAGTGTTTTTTGAAAATCATTTCTAGTTTTGTTTAAGTAAGCTTTTGTATTCTTGAAAATCATGAATTGTTAAGGCCTCTTTCAGTTGCAAATTGTAATCATATATGTTCGTTTTATAATTCAAGAAATCTTTATTAATAACACCAAATATGAACTTTATTATGATATTACATGTACATGGAACTTATTAGACCAACGATTTAATGCTGGTACATTACGAATCATGCTAGGTCGAAACTACTTTCGTTCCAAACGTATTGTAGCAATCGGAACATTTCTCTGACTTTTCCGTAAACTGGAAAGTACCTTAGACGTAAGTGTAGTAATTTTTGGTCATTTCTAAGGTTATTCGGCTTCTGGTGTACCTCCGGAATTAATACGATTGAAAAAAAAACAACAGCATTTTATTTATTCTTTCCGATCGTCTGTGGATATCTTTTGGGAATAATTTGATGACAAAACGTCCCTTTATTTCCTTTCTTGATTTAGTTTTTTACAACGTCATCCTCACCGGGATGGTTGATGATTATGACGTTTTATAATATGACCTACGTCGCGGAAGTGAAATAACCCCGTTGAATATTTTTGATATTACACGGGTGTTATTGCACAAGTGGAATAACTATACAAATGAGCTCAGTGCGAATAGTAACGCTATTTTGTAGCCGCGAAAATGACGTCATAATGAATATATTGTGACGTCAGTTTCAAGTGGCGTTATAAGTTTCGCGGAAAATTGAAATGTTGAATTTCAAGAATTTTGACGATTTTTCGCAAAAATCGGGTCAAATTATAAAAAGAATATAAAATTGGTACTTATAAGATACAGAATTTATTATACTCGTCACCTATAAACAGATAAAACTCGGCGAAGCCTCGTTTTTATCTGTTTATAGATGACTCGTTTAATAAATTCAGTATTCCATGACCACTCATTCAATATCCTTTCTATTTAGGAACCAAAGTGCAAAATTACGCGCTTTCATTGCTGTGCCCTTATTACCCCCCGAGGTCTATTCCGTAGAATCGTCTTGGGTTTCCGATTGGTAATGTAAATACGAACAAGATTCAATGATTCAGTTAATCATTCTATCTATTGACACAAAGATACAAAGCTTTATGTATCGTTTAAACGAGTAATTGTTTTTTCATTACTACATATGTATAGCCAGTTTCTAAAAACTAACTACTTCGTTTGATATAACTATTGATTATCGCATATATATCTATGATTATATCTATAAAGATTACATACAAATACTTTCCGATTATTTCCTGTTTTAAATTGTAAAAAATTTGAAGAGTTTACTTTTTAGATCGACTATTCGTAGACAAGGTGGTTGGGCTATTCTGGTCAACCGGATGTTACCGTCATCGTTGGCGACGGCTAAATGTTTTGGCTACGTTTTTACGTGCATCTGTGTAAAATCTCTTTGTCTAATTAAGCTATTGCTTGAAAACTTTGCACGTGGTTCTGTGACCATCATATCAGCCTCTAGACAAAGATACATTACACTGATATTGAATTTATTGGAATTTTCTTTTGTCGAAATTGATTTTCTGTTATTATCCAGCGCTAGGAATAGTCGAGATTCTCAATTCTCTGACAGCTCTTTTAGAGTATGTGCTCTCTATCAAACGTACGTCAGAAATTTCCACTTAATCATAAATGTATGAAACAAGCGAGATGATAAAGTTGCTTTTAAAACGTGAACCTATTCAATAGATTTCCCCAAAATTCTACCCTGTCGTTGGTAATATTTAGTCGACTATCTGTGAAAATAAATAAAAAAAAAAAACTTCCTTGACCAAACATTGAAGTTCCCTCTTTACCAAGTCTAACATTAAGGCTAATAGGTTTCATTGCGATCATATAAAACTCCCCCTGTTATATAGATACCAATTAACTTGTAGAAGACTGGAAACAAAAAGAGGACAATTTTTAACGAGAGGCAATTTGTTCTGTCTCAGAAACATTGAGCGTCTTGGTTAAAAAGAACAAAGGCTAAATTAAGACTCGTAAAATAGTCTCGATCTATTGATGCGTATATAGACGTTTTAGGATATATATTTCCTTTGAAATAAAATGGCATCGCGCATGTCTTTCTTGAATAATTTCTATAGAGACCTAATGGGAAAATAACTGAAGCTTAAGAAAATATATTTTTTTAAACTATAATAATAATAAAACAATTAGCCGTTTGCATTTTAAAGAAGCATATAAAAAGATACAGGCAATTTGTTCGTCTATACATTTATAAATTGTTTATATATGTATATGATCTATAAGGCAAAGAGAAATCAGACTTCATCGGTGGCCGGGTGGTAAAGACGCTTGACCTGTGACCTTGATGTCCGTGGTTCGAGCCCCGTCGTCGCCGGGGTGTGTTCATGGGCAAAAGACTCAATAGCCAGCCCCACTTCACCCAACTGTAGAAATGGGTTCTGTGGAGTTAAGCACTGCCTCTCTCTCAGAGACGGACGTGAACACATCTGGAGAGCGTAATCGAGAACGATTATAATAAGTAATAAGCTTAAGTTTTTTGTCGCATTTGGATTACAATAAACTAGTTTAAACTTGGAGAAATCACCCGGGAAATACTAAATGTATCGAACCTAGGTCGACTACGAAGATCGCGAAGACAGGGTGAGGTTGAGACCTTCCATTTCTAGATATTTTGTTTTAAAAATGAGAAATCTACTATCTTATGCCATCTATTTTTGCCTGAAGTGCTACATATTTATATTGAACTCACATGGTATTTAGATAAAACATAGTTAAAATACATTTGAGGGTCCCAAACTGGGTATCAACTTGCAATTTTCCACTTTGCCCATAGATCCATATTAAAGAATATGTCCCATTAATTACAATTTACAACATTACCCTGTATCTGAATCAAGTTAATCAATATCGTGAAATTGACACTCTTCTCAATCAAAGTAAATCAAATCAATCGCACAGTACTCCAATTATTCATTCTAAACACTCAAATTACTAAAATAAGCTTAGAAATTGTTTAAAAAACCACTTTAAAACGTTCGAAATGATCAACATTTCAATCCGATTGATCAAAAAAAATCATGACGTTATTGGCTGGTGTTGCGTTTTTAGCGCTTAGATTGTCTGTGAAGACACAAAATCAGTAAAGTGCGTAGATCTTATTAAAGGGAGGTAAAATAATATCGCTAATTTCGTCCTTTTGGACGGAATAAGCGATAATGTTTTACCTCCCCTGAAAAACTTTAAAACCGACTCACCACACTCACCCAAGTTAACTCAAAAATCATTCCAAAATCATTCATCTTGTCAATTTCATGATGTTCCTAACTGTTCAGCACTCGGTTCAGAAAACGGCAGTCCGAGAAGTGTAAATAGTTTCTACCCTTCTCAGTCTGCATAGTGTAACATCATTCTGCTGGCTCATATCCCTTTATTTTTAAGAGTAGGTTAACAAAAAATCCCGCTATCCAAAACATAGCAAAGAATATATGACTTTTTTAATGCAACAGATCACAATATCTTTAGTAGAATGATTGAAGCTGAGTTTCAAATAAATTATTCACCACAAGGCCACCTGTTTGTTCATATTTAATGGAACGATTCCATCTTGCGGAGTTCACAAGTTGCGTTTCTTCGTTTGATAATGACCGAGGTTAATCTATTTTTATTGCAAAAGGTTTAACCCATTACTCTATCATCCACCATAAAAAGACAAGGACGCACATAACAAAACATGATTTGAAATACCATATGTGAAAGAGAAAGGTTGTTACAGTTAATTACATCGAGAACTTGACATTCACCTCAATAAAAACCATTCAAAATCTGCTCACTCAGCGCTCCGTTCATAAATTCCAAACACTCACTCATATCATTAAAAAACACTCAAACCCATTGAAAAATATAGACTCAGCAACGTCGTTCAAAATGAATTTGGAAAGAGAAAAATTGCGATTTCACTGATATAATATAAATTGTAAGCGTCTAATAGGTTCTTGAAGTAAAAGGAAGCTATCTATAGAACTTATATGCATACTTTATTAAAGGGATGTAATCAATATCGCTAATTTTGTTCATCTTGAACAAAATTTGCGATATTGGATTACCTCCCATTAAATTCACTCAAAACTCGCTTTACATACTCATTCAATTTCATTCCAAAATACCTCCAAATTCATTCATCTTGTCAATTTCACGATGTTATTAACTGTATATAACGTCTGCATGTGTGACAGTATCTTTGTCCTATCTAAAGAACTAGTTTCAACTTTACTTTAAATCATCTTCTACACATCATTTCTATTTTGACCAGTTAAAAACGATAGGTTACTGTCAAAAGAAATAAAAGATAATCATTTGTTTCGGTATAAGACCGTCCCAGATTCGATCCCCGACGGCGGCACTCATTCTTTCCGACTTTTTGGTCTCTCACCAATTGGTTGATAATCATAGACCTATAGACGATAGCAGCTGGAGGCTATGAAAAGATGTGATGGATGTACTGGTCAGAGAAATACCAAGAATCCATTGTTAGGTGCTCCAGCCACCGCGATTTAACTGAAATAATGTTGAAAACGGCGTTAAACTCAATTCAATCAATCAATCAATCGGTATAAGACGGCTATAACTTTACTTGGGTGAACAAAATACTTACGAGTGCCAAAGACTGGTTGATTTGTCAACAGGAAAATTTTTTCTATCCCTTAGAAAATCTTTTCATCAAAAAGAAAAAAAAAAACGTCTTCTTTTGTTATAAAGGATAGGATCCAATTTATACACGACACTTGTTTTAAACAGAGAATTCTTGAATTTGAGTGAATATCTTTGGACCCTTGGGATTCAGCATGTCAAGTTAAACGTCGGGTGGCGCTTATTTATTCTATGTCTTATTGTTTGAGATACTCAACTTTTAGGTGAAAACTAAACAAATGTTTTACAACACAAGTCTTTTTTAAGCTTAAATTACTTCTTGTTATTGTGTCATTTCAAACAATTTGCCAGTTATCAGTTCACGCTAATTCGAGTATATCCTTCGTGTACCTGTGCGTATAAATAATAAAAGTGTACCTTTCACGTACAAAAAATAAAAATATGACTCGTACGAACCACAATAATAAATAATACATGTTGTTATCATTGACAAAATTGTGATATGTACGTAACAATAATAAAATTGTGACATGTACATAACAAAAATAAAATTGTGATCTGTACAAAACAATAATAAAATTGTGACATGTACATAACAAAAATAAAATTGTGATCTGTACTTTACAATAAACAATTGGGATGTGTACATTACAAAAATAAAGTTTTAGCCTATCTGCATGAATAGTAGAGTGAAGTGTTCGTATGAAAATTAAAATGTGACCTGTACGTATCAATAAAAATGTGACCTGTAAGTACTACGTCAATAAAAATGTGTCCTGTACGTATCGATTTAAAGAATTGAGATATATGCATATCAGTTACGAATTATTATATGCATGTATCAATAGTAAGTTCTAACATTTACGTATCAACAATAAAATTGTGACTTGTAGGTTTGAATAATAGCGTTGTGACTGTACGTATCAATAGTAACAAAACTACTTTTAAGTTTTTAGTTTGGGACGCAAAAAAGAGAACCTTGGGATATGTTGCGCAAATATCTATAGAAAGAAGAGGTGACCTTGTAAGAACGGGAATGTGTTGCACGTAACTATCATAAATGTATAGAAAACTATAAAATATTTCACATGTGCACAATGCTAAGTCTCTGATCACCTTTTGTATCTGCATAGTCTGACAAAATCTATACTACGCACTTAATTGGTAGCTACATACCCACAGTCACTCCTAAAAACCAGAGAATACTATTAATACTGAACACTGTGTGGTAGTCAAGGGATGTCAATGTGTGTCCGACACACAAACATAAAATTGTTGAAAATGTTATGTACAGGCTCAACCAAATAGATGACGGTCGCTTATTTACAGTATAAGATAGGTGTATCTGTCACTGAGCTTACAAACAACAAAACCAATATTTTCACGATGGCGAAACAAATGACGTCATGAAAGCAATTATTTCGTCATTCGAGAAAATATAGTTTTGTTTTTCACTCAATAAAAGATAAATCGATAATGAAACAAACGATTATCCTCTCTTATTTTAATGCAAAGCTAAGAAGACCTGTGAAAAATAAATTATCGATTTTCTTAAAGCGTGTCATTTTGCACGTACAGTTAAAAGCATCGTGAAATTGACGTTCATTCATATCAAAATCATTCACCCATCATTCCATTCATTCATTGATTCATTTATGCATTCAAAACACGCACTCAAATCAATCAAAAACGCTCCGTAATCATCAGAAAACGTTTCGAAATCGTTCAATAGGACAAATATATAATTCAAATCGATCAAATTATTCTACAATATTGTTTGCTGATGTGGTTTTTAAAGTGTTGATCCACGAAGACACATAAAGAAAAAAGCACTTATTCTTCATCAAAGGGAGATAACAAATATCGCTAATTTTGTTAATCTCGAACAAAATTAGCGATATTGGATTACCTCCCTTAATTTCACTCAAAACTCACTCCACACACTCATCCACTTTCATTCAAAATTCATTCATCTTCTCTATTTCACGATGTTTTAAGTGTAACTATCGTGGCGGCATTAGTTCATTTCACTCCGCTTAGGTAACGTCAAATATGGTATTTAAAATGGACGTAAGTAGGGTTTAATTGTTTGGTATTTTCACTGCTTGACAGTGAGATTATATACCGTTATGACCATATACCGTTTTGTTTCTATAATCCAGCGAAAAGCAAGAAATGAACATACCATCGACAGGAAAGGCCATATCTCCCAGACTGCTTATACACTCCGCATAATTCCGAATACTCCAATGTGTTTTCATGCTTTCTATAATCACTGAAGATGCGTTCTGAAACAACAAATGATGAAAATAAAACCAATCAGTTTGATGGTGTTATATCATGCGTAAATCCAAATTTCAATAAATTATCCGACGTTTATCCGAATTTTATTATAATCCGAAACATTGTCACTCACAGCGCGACATCGTCAATATTTGTCAATAAAATGTCATCCTCTTTCTCTTTTTTAATCACAAATTATTTTGTAATGCATCTTCCCTTGTCTGTTATTTGCATGCGCCACGTTTTAAAGCGGTATATCGGTAAAAAGCGAGAGTAGAGGACAGAATCTATACCTCGTCTATATCCGCTCATCAAAAATCTATAGCAAAGCAAATTGGGGTAATTGAAGCGAAAGCATAAATGGGAAACTAGCGAAAGAACATTGTCTTTCTTTTTATGGCTTCTTGTATTTGCTTCTCGAATGAAAAATCAAGATCTAACCGTATTGTATGAGTAAAATGCAATTGGGTCTATTGCGCAAAGGGGCGATCGTGAAAGAGCGAGAATTTCCGATCCTGGTCGAAAGACAGCGCAGACAACCATTGTCGAGAATTATGGCATTTGGATACGTTGTCTTGATTTTGAATGAGCAATCTTTGTTCCAATATATTCATGTACAAAAAAGGGGTTGAACTTGGATCATCTAGGAACTCCTTAAAATAAATATAAGATAAATAGATTGGTTCTAGTAAAGGTTAACTAGAGGTCTCAAATCAAAATAAATCATTCTAGATTAAGAAAATCAGCAAAGTGCGAAAAGCTTCACTCCTAGTCAGTCTGCGCAGGCCGCACAGTTTGTCTAGGGCCGACACTCTTGGTACTATCCATATGGGCCCTTTTCGCATGACGGGTCAAATAGATATTGTACAGAATTCCCATAATATCCCTCTTCAACTGATGGGTCACATGATTTTTAGTTTAACAAATGGGAGGTAAGATGGTTAAAAATTTCATAGATTCAGAGGATAGGAAGGATTGAATTTCAAAGGTTGATTCCTGTCCCTTTGCTCGCGTTTTTTGCTCTGATGTTCGTTTTCGAGAGGTAGAGTGTCGGTCCTGTCTTGTACAATTTCTAGTCACTTGCTTTTTAGTTCATATGTTGTAAATATCGCATGGTTTCAGCCCGTTTTCACTTGCATAATGTAGCAAAGTCATTAATGAAGTCAACAAGAAAAAGTCGGCAAAGAAATTCGACACGAAAATGATTTAAAATTAAGCGAATGTAGGAGTACCCTCGATTTCAAGGTTAACGTTGGTGGGTGGGGTATTTTTGACATTTCTTGTTGGAGTAAGAAGAGTGAGGGAGGTTGTGACATTTCTTTTAAATTTTTGAGGTTCACATGCGTTCTACCACTGATATAGGTACTTGAAATTTATAGGATTTGCGTTTTTCAAGTGTCGAAAAATTCAAATTTCTCTAAAAATGGTCATTTTTGTGACTTTTGAATTTGAGGACGTTTTTAGGATTTCCTGGTGCACGACTTTACAAAAGAAATAGACAGGATCATGTATAAATTGCTACTCTTTCAAAACAAAAGCGAACAATATGTGAAAAATCGAGACATGTAAGGTGGCCGTTTAGAACTTTTGAGTAGTGTATATCGACGTCATGAAAAAATGCCTCGGACAAAATTAATCAAATTTTTTCTAGTAGGCATTTTTCACGATGAAAGATATGAGTTATCTGCAGTAGAATTAACGCTTGTCAAAATGAAAACAGCTCGATTGCGTGATTTTTCTATGTCTAAACATGGGCGGGGGTCACTGGTGGGCCTATTGTGTCGTCATTACGGCCAGACATTTTCATTGGGTAACGGTATGATAGTATGTGAAAAAATCTTTGGCAAAATCATTAATTAGGGCTTCTGAACAGACAGCTTGTAGAAATACTGTATGAAATAGCATAGGGATTCACGTATATCAAGATTAGTTACAGTAAGTAACATCGAGAAATTGACATTCGTCTCAGTCAAAACCATTCTAAATCGCTCCCTAAGCACTCAGTCAACTCATTCCAAACTCTCTCTCAAACCCCAACAAAATGCTTCAAAATGTCTGTAAAAAACTCAACAGCCACATTCAAAATAAATATGGTGAGGAATAAAGTCGTGATTTCATTCATATAATTGAAATCGTAAGCGTCTGATTGGTTCTAGTAGAAATACGTGTAGTTAGCTATTCATAAATCTTGTATGCATTTTTTTTAAAGAAAGGTAATAAATAACGCTGATGTAGTTCATCCTGAACAAATGTGGCGATTTTGGATGGCCTCTTTTTAATCTTTCGCAAAACTCACTCATCGTACTCATTCATTTTCATTCCAAAATCATTCTAAAATCATTCACCATGTCAATATCACGATGTTGTTTACTGTTATAGTCCCATTTTTACATCAACCACATCGCGAAAATCGGAGCGATTTTCTGCAAACCTGGTAATCAGTATGCATGATTCAATGATAAATATTGCATTACAATTATTTACTCGTCTAATGAACCCAGTAAACATTGTAGAAACTAAATATATCTGTGACTACATTACAACATCTATTATGTTAAGGTAATCTAATTGTGATTTTTTCTCGCTGCTATTTAATTTCACTATGTTATGATCTTTTCTTTGGAGGACACCCACTATGTTATGTGAGTTTTCTGAATAAAATCTTGTATCTTGTAAAAAAAAAATTGTTGATGCTTTGATCACCAACCAATGTGGTCAATCCCGCCAATGACTCTACCTGTAAATACTGTAGTTCCGCAAGAAAGAGTGAGGTTCGAGAAACCGTTATCTCCTATCATTTTCAATGTAAAATTGATAATTGAAATTGCTGGTCTATACCTGTTGTTTTATGAATAGATTTATATGGCTTCGTGCATGAACCAATCAGACGTCACGAAAACCATACCAGCCATTAAAAATAAGGAACGAATGAATTGATCAATTTAAACGAATACGCGTTTTAAAGGTAGCGTTTTCTGCCGATTTCGTTATATTTTGGAGTACATCTTCTAAATGCATTGAATATATATATGAGTGTGTGAAAGAGGACCGTGTCAGTCTTCTGTTTACGCCCTGTCATGCACAATTTCGGGCCATGTTCAATTTCTAAGTTGGCCTTAATGAATCTACAAGAAGCCGTACAATGTTAATCAGGAGAAGTCCGATAAACTACTTTTTGTATGAAGGAACTTATCTAAGGTTAACTCACCCACATCAAGATCTACCCTGCGTTCAGGATGGCAAAACGGTGCAAATTGTTTGCAAATTATATCTGCTTTACACATGCACTTGCGTGCAAAGCAGGATATGATTTGCAAACAATTTGCACCGTTTTGTCATCCTGAACGTAGGGCCGTTTATAAACTATACATGGTCAATACAATAACAGTAATATTGAAAATAACTGGAATCAATGATCATTGTCGCTGGTCAATAATATTATCAATATGTGGAAGTTACTATTATTATTGGTGATGTGTGGGCAATTTTGACGTTGATCAATAGATTGATGCAATATCATTGTCAATAGTATTGAATCGAGTTAACGTACATTATATCGTTTCAAAAGTTCTTATATTGCCAGAATCCGTTAAACAAATATTTCTCAAATTATTACGCCTAATTACTAGTATAGAGGACCTTTTGCATGCGAGAGAACTTACAAGTTTTCACCCATTAAGGACTTAAGTATTGAAGTCTATATTACCATGACATAAAACACTTACCGAGAGGTAAGTACCAAGCTCCTGAACCTATCGGCTAAAGTCCCCAATATAACTATGGTTGACTTTCAGTGGTTAAATGCGCCTGGTCTCGTGGAAGGTGAAATGCTGAATCCAAGAATCTTGGAAGAAAGGTCAAGGGTTCACATTAAGTCGTCCATGGGCAAACATGACTATGGGATTTTTTAAAGATATTTAGGAATTCCAGGATTATCCTATTTTTCAACACTATATGATACGTGTCCTTGAAAGTATTCAATAAATAACTTCATTTTGAAGGGAATATTTTAAAAGTTTTAACTATATTCTGGTCTACAGAGCATTGTAACGAGTCATAGATTCTAAAATTATCTTAGGACTCGATAAATAGAATAAAGCGATGGAAAAAATGAATCTTCTAATTCATCTGAGGACACATCGTCACGTTACTTAAGTCTGTGTTTATCTATACGTTTGAAATTCACCTCATTCCGGTTATTTTTTTCTTTTCACGTCAACTTTAGCTTTTCAGAAGTGAAAGCACAGTCATCGTTGAAACTTATTTTACGCCAAGTCAATCTTAGGAGAACGAGTTTACGTCAATTGATAGACAGACTATTGGGATAACAGAGAGTAATTAGTTCTCAGTTATGTCTACTTTCAATTTTATACTTCAATAAATTCCAAAAAAATGGGATACTGGGGCCTGCAAACTTAAGACAGTGGACCCGTAATAGTTCCGCAACATTTCGGGACATAAGATCTTTCACAAGGTTGACCAAGGTTTCCTCATGAAACTCATTAGGAAACCTTGGTTAACACTGTTAAAGTTCATTACTTTTGAGACATTGCAAAACTATTACAGGTCCACTACCTTAATGTCAGAATTGTCTTTAATAGCCATTCTCTGTAAGCATTTACACTTTTACATAGTGAGTGTGGCACGCCATATCTCGGATTTATTTGAAACTTGTTTGATTATCAGACCTTATTGCCCTTATGAGTAAATCATCGTTTTTTTGTCAATTTGTTTTTAGGTTGCCATGGAAACAAATCTAAAAGTTTTTTGATAAAAAATGGCAAATATGAAAATAGGCATTTTTCGAGCATTGCTATCTTGCTTATTTAAAGGTTTACAAAAAATAATCTTTCTATTATAAATTGTTTTATCCTTACTCAATCATTTGCACTTTTTAAATTTATTTCAATTATTTGTTATATTCGATGCTTTACCACATTTAGGTGGGTGGGGTAAGACATTTTTTGAAAATGTCATATTTTGACAATTTCTTGAAGCATTTTTGAAAATATGCAGCTAGTTTGAAATTATGTGTTCCTACTAAAGAATAAATCAACCATCCCTCTATCATAAAAAAGAAAAAAAAATATTGGGCCTTTGTCTGTAAAGGTGGTTACTATGGTAACCAGACAGGCACCGTCAAGTAAAAATTTTAGTATTTTTCTATGTATTTTCTTCTTTAAAACACATTATTTGCTCAATATAACTGTATTTTTTGATATTCATGTTTGGTAGGTATATAGATGTCATCAATGATAGTCAGCCAGAAGTCTTTCACTTAAGGTCAATGTCATTTGTTAACCATTTTTGCACAATTATTGAAAAAGAGATAAAAAACCAGTCAAGATAAACCTTTTTCACCTGTCAAAGAGGAAGATAGGCATCAGAGAAACAGATAATTGTCATATTTTTGTGACAAGATAACTAATATTCTATATTAATTTGTTATCTTGTGACAAGATAACTGGATTCTATATTAATTTGTAATTCCCACTAACTAGATGTATGTCAAGTGTTGAGTTAGAAAATAATCCCATCCGATGGATATCCCCTGCATGTGTAACCACATAAATAAATCCTATTCTTATTTATCATTACTCTTTGGCCCTCCTTTTACTTTGAACATGGTTTGAGCCTTGTAAATGTCTTGAATTAACACAGTGAGCTTTTTTATGCTGCATGTGGTTGACATTTTTTTTATGGTACCCAATTCTTTCCTTATTTAATTTTGAATGTATGTAAAACAACAAAATCAACGAATGTCCCTTTTCTTGTAGTTTCAGCTTAAAATAGCTAATTTTTTTTTAAAATTTATAACAATGATAAGTTTAAATTTTTAAATTAGCTAAATTGTTAACAGAATGAATTAATAATTGCGAAATATTGACTGCACATTTGTTATTTCTATCCGCCATTTTGGATTGTTGCTATGGGATCAAAGGGAAGTAACTCTAAAATAGACTACAAGACTAAATTTAAGAAATTACACCATTTTTTCAAATTATAATTCTAAAATTATACCACATGAAAACAATATATTCTGATTATTAAAGGAATATTTATTAATTTATCTTTCAATCAATATGGACATGTACTGTAAAATCTTTTGCATTGAATTATTGTAACCTCCTGAAAACAGGGACAGTTCATGTATATTAATGCCATTTTTAAGAGTATGCAATTTTCAATCGAGAATTGTGAAAAATTTAGGGTATGTACCCCATGGGATTTTTAATGTTTTGATAACTAGAACACCTAATCTTTTTGCTTTAAACAATTTTTTTCCCCATATACGCTGCAAAAATCTGAAATTTGGATCTGAAATTTGGCATTTTTGCAAAATTCTGACTTTCTATGGCCTATTTCTATGGCAACATAGCACCCATTTCCGAATGAGTGATATATTTTGTAATGATCTTATATGGGGTTCAACTTGTGCAAGTGTGAACAAAATCTGTTCTTATGCGTGCCAAAAAAGTGTAAGTGCTTACAGAGAATGGCTATTAATTCCTACAACATCGACAAAAAATACAGCCAATCTTGCTCAAGCGACCACGCTTTTTAAGCGATCAATTCTATTATGCGACCGTTTTTAAAATCCCTCTCCTAAAAACAAAATAATCTTATATAGTAAATATAATTGGTCTTAAAATTATCGCAAACAAATCGCATTTTGTTAAAGCTCAATGGAATCGTCTCATCGAGACGATTCGAATGAGTCTTAACAATGTAGAATTATTGATAAATTCTCTCTTATTTATATTCATATTCAAGCAAAATTATGTTTCTTATAGTAAATAAAACGTGTACAATGAGGCCATTCTCTTTAACGACCGCTTTTGGGTGGTCCTATAAGTGGTCGCTTAATTCATGTTTTACTGCACATTTTTTTTTTGTTCCCATCCATATATGTTAACATGCCTTTGGACAAAAAGTCTATAGTCATTAAGCATCTGTACTTATAGAGAGAAATCATGGAATCTAGAGAACGAACGATATTTATATTGGAAAAGCGCGGTTTTGTCCAGTAGACTTCTTCACCAGGCTTCTTCACCAGAGTTAATAAAGATACAATGTATACTTAGAGTTAAAAAATGTGTAAAAGGATTTCAACAACCAAAATACATCAAGGACAATTCTTTGTTTCAGAGTAATCTCGATTTATACTTCATTGAGTGAACAGCAAAAGCTATATTTTCACGAGAGGAAGGAGCCACGACTGTAAATTTGACTTTTGTTGTCCATTTTTAAATGAAATATCAGTCGATCTTACTCGAAAAGCAAACAATTCTTCTCTTTCTCTCCTGGATGAGGCAACCCGTGACAAATTTAAGTCAAATTCTCTTAAAGTGCGTCATTTTGCATATAATTGCTATGTAATGTCCATGATGACGCCATTTTTTGGTTCCGCTTAGATGACGTCAGATAGGGTGAAATGAATGAAGACGAGTATAAGTTTTGATATTTCACTAGTAAGGCAGTGAATTTATCAAAATGATAATCTACCGTTATTCCTCGATAAACCACCGAAAAGCACTTAAGAAAGCTTGTTGAAAATGACCTTCAAATAAGAACCAATAGAAGCGACTCTGATCAGACTAGGCGGTTTTTCGGAATACAAACTCGTACAATCTATTAAAAATGCAAATTTTCAATTTGAAACCGTGCTTGGAATTAGCAATATTTTTCATTTTATGAAAAGACAATGGTGGTCAAAAACTGGATTTCAAAATCGGTCTAATTTACGAGTTAAATACATAAGCCGGCTAATCAAATTCCTGACTATGGTGTTTTTATTGACAAACGTTGATTAAATATATTGATATACATTCGATTGGAAATCCTGTGGAATTTTTCATGGCTTAGCGCGCTAGGAAATGTTGACAAAACACACACACACAAAAATTAAACAAAAAAAAAAAACCTACATTAAATAATTATATTGTAAGGCTTGCACATGAAATAACTTTTCAGGAAAGAATGGACAGGTTGTATTAAAGAAAACGAGCATAATAGTCAAAGACTATTCACAACTATTTATTGTTTCTATTCGAAAGCAATCAAATATTTCAAGCCCCTGGGGGAGAAGAGCAATATGTCATTCAACAAATTCAAAGTATCACGTCCATATTTATGGCACAATCAAAATTCTATGAACAGACGATTTGAAACAGTCAATTGATGAAACTTTCTTGCAATGTTTCATTAAATGGTCCCCAGGAACATACTGGCAAATTTCGTTGAAATTGGCCCAGTAGTTTAGGAAGAGAATTTGTTTCAAGATAGCATAGTGAAAAAATGCCATCACCCATATTTATGGGAAAATCAAACTTCAACGATCAATTCTCAAAGAGGGTTACTCAGGACACATTCTGACAAAGATACATTGAAAATGGGTCAATAGTTCAGGGGAAGACGTCTTTCAAAGAATTCATTGTGAAAAATGCCACGTCATATCAGGCCCATTTTTATGGGCATATCAGAATTTAACGAATAATTTTTGCAGAGGTTAATTCAAGGAACATTCTCGTTAGGTTTCATTGAAACTGGTCCAGTGTTTCGGGAGGAACCTTGAAACATTTCGGGCTCGTAAATATTTATGGGCCAATCAAAATTTTGCGCAGAACGTTTAAAAGGGGTCACCCAATGAACATTCTGGTAAATTTTCATTGAAATCGACCCAGTAGTTCAGGAGGAGATGTCATTCAAAGATTTCATAGTGAAAAAATGCTATGCCGTGCCACGCTTATATAAAAGGGCAATCAGAATTTCGTGAATAATTCTAAGGGGGTCATCGAATATATACTGAGCGACTTTAAAAACGCAACAAAGTAAATTTGAATTCTGAGCACGGAAAAGTAGATTTGTTTTAACTAAATTTAGCTAAAATAATACAAAGAAAATTCTTTGTTGAATCGGCTAGATCTTCATTTGATCTGACACTTTGGTTAGTTTTGACATGGCAATCTACTGTCCACTCTTTCTTTGTCATTGCTCTTTGCATGGATGATTGATTTAACAAATCAGATGTGTGAAAGGTAATTAACGATAGACATTTCAAAAACAATGAAAAGAAATGTAATCAATTCACTCACTTTGCAAAGACTGTGCTCTGAATCGAGTATGTCAAAAGGGACATTGATCCTTTGAGTCGGAACGTCGTTAACCTCGTTTAGACTAAAAAATATTGATTTATTTCAGCAATATTGGAAAATCTGTGAGGTAGGACCTTGCCAAAATGGAGTTTCAGAAGTATTTACGTCTTAAAATGACGTTAGTGTCGTGCCGTAAACTCGCTTAAAATGCCATCTCAGTTCTAAACGACATGTCTGCTAAGGAGTAAATTGTGTGAACAGGCTTTATTTGCAAAAATCGCATTCACATGAACAACGTTTGTGTACGTTTGTGTTTCTACGACAGGAATGGAAAAGCATGAAAGTGACGTCATTTCTTGTCAAAAAGACGACGTTTTGGTATCGTCCTTGTACCAAACGTGCTTAAACGCAGTATTGATGATTTGTTTTACCCCTTGGTTCATTCAACTTATCTCTGAAATTTGTTTGGCTATTGATTCATTTGAAAAGAAAATATCGTCCTAACAGTAGGGCTATGGAGAAATTTCAAATTTCGTGGGTATATCTAAAATTGTCACCGTATTGGGAATACAAGAGAATGTTTCAAAACGACATTGATGTTGGATTAAAGGTTACTTGTTGCCGAAACAAAATAAGAATATTTTAGTCCGAGTCACTCACTTATATCGGTATTTTAGTGCTGTTTTTAGGTATTGCGTTTTTAAAGTCGCTCAGTATAAATTCTGGCAAAGTTTCATTAAAATAGGCCAAGTGGTTCAGTAGGAAATGTGGTTCAAAGATTTCATAGGAAAAAAATGCCCCGCCAATATTATTGGGCCATTCAGAATTTACTGAACAGTTTTTAAGAGAATAACCCGAAGGAACGTTCTGGCAAAGTTTCATTGGAAATGACCAAGTGGTTCAGGAGGAGATGTCAAATGTTTCATATTGCAAAAATTTCGCGTTCTGCCAAGTCCACATTTATGGCCAAATCAGAATTTTGCGAATAATTCTTTGAGGGGTTCAGCTCAGCAACATTCTTGCAAAAATTGATTGAAATCGGCCTTGTAGTTCGGGAGATGTCGTTCAAAGATTTTCATAATGAAAAAATGCTGACATGTCCATTTTTATGGGAGAACCAGAATTTAGAGACTAATTATTAAAGAGGGTCACCAAAGTAACATTCTGGCAAAGTTTCATTGAAATCGGCCAAGTGATTTAGGAGAAAAAGAAGTTTAAAGATTGGTGACGGTGCACGACGGACGGCGTAGGACGGACGAAGCACGCAGGTTAGTCCTTAAAGCCTCCCCCCCCCTTTGCACGTTGTGCTCAGCTGAGCTAAAAGGTTCTCAAAGTCGTATTATTTGAAGAAGATGACCAGATTGTTTCCAAAGCAAAAGATCCACATCTCTACCTAACCATTAAGTCAATCGGGAACACACCGTGATTCTTTGGAATACACCGTGGGATAATAAGTGCGCGACATGAAGGCGCGCCATTTCATGCATGGGTTTACATGACGTTACAACAGCATCAATACGACGTTGAATGAAACAGAATCAACGAAATCTATATCAAAACTTGACGTATTATTATTTGATGAGGAAACGCGTTTTATCAAATTATTAATCCCTCAACGGTCTCGAAAGACGGTCGAAAAGCATCGTCGAAACGTGCTTTTACAGTAAGTTACATCGTGAAATTGACATTCATCTCAATCAAAACCATTCTAAATCACTCACTCAGCACTCCATTTTTTCATTCCAAACTTTCACTCATATCGATAAAAAAAGGCGCCAAATGACTAAAGAGTATACAATCAACAGAAACATTCAAAATAAATTGGTGGGAAACACTGACATAATTTAAATTGTTAGCGTCTAATTGGTTCTTGAGGAAAAAGAAAGAAATTAACAGAGCTTTTCTGCATATTCTATAAAAGGGAGGTAATGAATATCGCTACTTTTGTTCATCTCGAACAAAATTATCGATATTGGATTACCTCCCTTTAATATCATTCAAAACTTACTCCACACACTCCTACAATTTCATTCCAAAATTATTCCAATATCATTCATCTGGTAAATTTCAGGATATTTTTAACTTTAAGCGTAATGACCGAAGAACCGTCAGAAGCCTAAAACTTAGAAATTACCCAAATTACTAGGTACTAGGAAAAGGCCGAGAGATGTTCCGAATGACGATCAAGTAAGTATGAGAAGAATTTATTTTGTAATGATTATAGATTATACCATATTTAATACAGGTATATCAAATCTTCAAATTATATGATCCTGTTACCTTGGCATTCATCGTGTCTATTTTCTTTTCTTTTCTTTTTTTTTTTTTTTTTTTGTTTTTTGTTTTTGCTTCCATTCAAGATCTATATATAGCTTTGAGTGAATTTATAGCTTTTGTAGTTAACAAAATGAAGTATTAATGAATATTACTCGAAAAACATACGATTATTCTATTTCTTTGATGGAAACTGTGGCAAAGTGTAAAGGTTTTGAGACAAATTTCTCAAAGCGCGTCATTTTGCACGTAATTGCTTATTAACGTATAATGTGACGTCACTTTTTCGGATCAGATTAGATGACGTCAGATAAAATGAAATTGAACGAAAGCGGGGAATCAGTTTTGATAATTGAAATCGTTAGACAGTGAGTGTATCGAATAATTTCTACCAGTATTTCACTCGTTGTCTGGCTCGTTGGCCGGGTGGTTAGCGCGCTTGACTCGTAACCTGGTGGTTGCGGGTTCGAGCCCCACCGGAGGCGGGTAGTGTATTTGGGCAGGACACTTTACAGACAAGGCCCCAGTCCACCCAGCTGTAAAAAGTGGGTAGCAGTGGTTAGAAGCCATTGCCTCTCTCTCTATGTGCAGGATAAGATCTAGAATGAGTTAGGACCACGATGGAAATAAGAGTCATTCGACCCTTTATCGTGTTATCCTCGAGTAAAAAAAAAAAAAAAAAATGCTATTTCTCGATGTACCATCGTGCACATTAAATCTGCTCTTTCGCAGATTAGGAAAATGCGATTTTTGATTTTTTTGTAAAATTAATCGGAAATTACGAATGCATCGTTTAAAAAAGAATAAAGCACCTATTGACGCCTAAAAAAATTTCTTACAATTTGAGTAAGTTATTCAAACATGCAATTCCGCCTGCTTGTCCCTTTGTATCAAAGGTCAAGGTAGAGGTTTTTGTCAATTGGGAAAGTTCATATCGAGACATGCGAAAATGAATATAATACATGAAAAATAACATTTTCGTAATTTATAGACTGTATATAATTAGACTCGATCCATCACTGACATTACGGCTTCGAACATTAAAGTTACATACTTTTTATAAATGAGTAGTTGCATGTGCGATTCCTAACTTCGGAAAATACATATATTTCCGAATCTTAGAACCAGTTTTGTAATTTTTAAGTTGGAATGCGGAGCAATTCCAACTTAGATTTAACAAAACCGCAAAATGAACCCAAGATAAATTCATTCCGGGTTTTTTGAGAACACACATCACCTGAACAGGATGTGAATACACTTCGGCCTATTTTGTATATCTCAACTTGACATAGACATATAGTTCATTTCATCAAAAGGAAATCATCCTGTACAATTACACAACTATCACTTCATGTATATTATTAACACGCTAATTCATGATTTAACGATATTTATTGAAATTTGCGTACGATTTTACTAGTATCAGATGTTTACATTACTATATTTGGAAATCATGTGATAAGTCAACGCAAATAAGGTCAGCTATTGAAAGTAGCACTAGCAAATCACGTGATCTACTTATTTGGCAATGTCGCGATCAGGTTTCTCAGTATTGTGGACATAGCGCAGGCCGATCACGTGATCTGCTTATTTAGTAATGTCGCGACCTATTTTCGTAGAATTGTGTTATAGCTTCTTTTAAAGGTATAGTTTCTCTTTCTAAACGACCTTATCACACATTTAACTTATGACAAATTGTTATATTGTACATTTCTGTCTACAGTTACGAAATAAAAATCTTTAGTTTTTCTTAAAGTGAAGATACACTTTTAAAGTTAATAAATATATTTGCAACATATTGTCGTTTGTTTTCCGTCATATTGCAGTTACCTACATGAATGTTTCATTGACAAAGCCCAAAATTTATTTAATAAAATCCTGGCCACCACATCTTTAATGGAATTATGAATATCTTTGCCCAATTGCATTCCATCACCAAAATAACTTGCCATTTGAAACAGACCTACTATTTCAACTTGTTTTCTTCACATATTTGCACATCAACACGTTTAAGAGCACCGTCATACAGTAAGTTACATCGTGAAATTGACATTCATCTCAATCGAAAACATTCTAAATCGCTCACTCAGCGCTCCATTCATTCATTTCAAACACTCACTAAAACCAATTAAATCTCTCAAAATTACTCAATAAATAAGATCAACTTGTATATTCAAAATGAATAAAGCGTTTTAGAACCGAATCGCGATTTCACTGACATAATTGAAATTTAAACCGTCTGATGGGTTTTTGGAGAAATATAAAGCTATTGGTGGAACTCTCATGTATTTTTTATTAAATTGAGGTTTTACATATCGCTAATTTTGTTCATCCTGAACAAAATAAGCGACATTGGATTCTCTTTCTTAAATTTCACTCAAAACTCGCCCCGCTCACTCATTCAACATCATTCCTTAATCATTCCAAAATCGTTCACCTTATAAATTTTACGATGTTATTAACTATACCCCTAACTCAGAAGTAGACAAGCACCAATTGATTTCTTCATATCTGTCTGTCAGTCCATTGACCTTCTGCTTTCCGCTAGCTAAAGCCGCCACCATAGCGCAGTTGGTTAGGCATAAGACTTCCTATCTGGAAGTCGTGGGATCTATCCCCGGTGGCGGCAAATATTCTTTTCGACGTTTGTCTCTCACCAATGGGTAGATAATCGTAAACTTATGTGAGATAGCAGTCGGAGGCTAGGAAAGGATGTAATGGTAGTACAGGTGAACGAAATACCAGGAATCCATTGTTAGGTGCTCCGGCCGCCGCGATATAACTGAAATAATGTTGAAAGCGGCGTTTAACTCCATTCAATCAATCAATTTCCGCTAGCTAAACGAAGAATCAATTGACCAGCAATAACGAAACTTTACACAAATATTGCCCATGACCCAAAGAAATACCCTATTGTCTCGGGGTCATACATGTCACGGTCATAAGTTACCTTGAACTGTTAACAGTTTCCACTCTAACTGAACAACCAATTGACCCAAATCATAAAACTTGGCACAAATGCTGTCAACGACCCAATAAAGTGCAAGGTTTTGGAGTCACGAAGGTCGAAGTTACAGTTGAACTTCGTCCAAGAATTTTCTTGCGATTCCAACTGATGAAGTAAACGACTTCCCTGCGAAAAAAGCTTTTCATCAAGGACAAAGCGCTTGTTGAGGTCCACTTTGCGACAATTCAAATTAAAAATGTAATTGATAACTCAAATGGAGCAGAAGTCATTTGAAAAATAACATAGAAACTGTTTTGAGTTTGTTAGTGTCCGCCTCTGCGTCCATTAGTCGGCTGTATGGTCCATATCATTTTCTTCCTTTTTAGCTCACCTGATCACTATGTGCTCAAGGGGAGCTTTTAGGATCACCCTGACTCCGACGTCCGTCGTGTGTCGTCATCTTTCTTAAAACTTCTTCTTCTACTAAACCGCCGGGCCGATTTCAATAAAATTCTTACAGAATGTTACCTTGATGACCCTCTTCAAAGAATCCTCGCGAAATTATGATAATCCACAAATATGGGCGTGGTACGGCGGGGCTTATTTTGAGCCAGAAATCTTTGAACGACATCTCCTCCTGAACCACTGAGCCGATTTCAATGAAACTTTACCAGAATGTTCCCTGGATGACCCTCTTCAAAAATTCTTCGCTAAATTCTGATAATCCACAAATAAAGGCGTGGTAGGGCGGGGTTTATTTTGAGCCAGAAATCTCGTCCTGAACCACTGGGCCGATTTCAATGAAACTTTACCAGAATATTCCTGGGGTGACCATTTTTAATAATTGTTCGTGAAATTGAGAATGGCCAATAAATATGGGCGTGGTAAAGCGGGGCTTATTTTGATCCAGAAATCGTTGAACAACATCTCCTCCTGAACCACTGTGCCCATTTCAATGGAATTTTTCCAGAATGCTCCTAGGGTTACCCTTTTAAAAAATTGTTTGCAAAATTTTGATTGGCCCTTAAATATTGACGTAGCAGGGCGGGCCTAATTCTATGCCAGAATTCTTTCAATGAAATCTCCTCCTGAACCACTGGGCCAATGTCTGTGAAACTTTACCAGAATGTTCCTTGGGTATCGCTTTTGGCAAATTGTTAACGAAATTTTGGTTGGTCCATAAATATTGGTTTGGCAGGGCGGGACTTATTTAAGCCCAGGAACTTTGAACGACATCTACTCCTGAAGCACTTGGCCGATTTCAATGAAACTTTACCAGAACGTCTCTTTGGAGACCATCTTTAAAATTTGTTTGCAAAGTTTTGATTAGCCCATAGATATGGGCGTGGCAGGGCAGGGCTAATTTTGAGTCTCCTCTGTAAATAGTGGGTGGGCAGGGTCTATTATCACTGTTTATTCTTCGAATTATATTTCCTTTCAACAATTAGGCAAATTTGAAAGAAACTTTGCCAGAAAGTTTCTTGGATGAGATCCACTGGTCAAAACGTATTCAGGACAGCGGTTTAGGACCATTTTGGCCCTCTTGTTATCATTTTTCTTCCATCAGTTGCATGCCTGTATAGCGAATCAGGGGTTTAAGCGTCTCTCGTTGTTTTAAATACATTGATTCATTATATACGCCCGTCAAAAGACGAGGCGTATTATGTGATCACCTGTGTTGGACGGGAGGCGTGAGCTTCGTTAGAGGCTTGAGGTCACCGTCTCTTGAACGCATTCCAACTTATCAGTACTTTCAGTACTTTGATTATATGAAGAACTGTGAAAGAGCAGCTTTAAATCGCTTTTCACACTTTTCAAAATACACCAATAGATCCGCTTATCGTTCACAATGTTGTTGGTTTCTGTTGTTTTGTGTGCCATTGTTATTCTTTACGTACAGAAAATAATAATAACAGTAATAGTAAAAGGTCATTTTATCATTAGATAGAATTTGTTTCATTTCAAAGATTTTCTTCCCGTGTAATATTCGATTCACTATTTAGATACCAGAAAGAAAAACGTTGGCAAAGCAGTTAGCCGGGTTTATCCAAATGGGTTTTGTGCGTGGCTACTATAGATTAATGGTCGTTTAACAACGAATATCCAAGGCCAATGATCTCGTTACTGTCATAAAAGGATGGCCATGGTGTGATAGCTTACAAGTCATTTCTGTTATTCTTTGCGCCGTTAACAATCTCCGTGAACAAATTATATCATATTCTTTCATGTAATTGAACCAAGGTGCTATATCATTTGCATGCTTACAGAAAATTTGTGAAAATGACCTGTTGAATTTCCTTGGTAATTATCATCGACGGTCAGTTACACATATCTAACTATGCTGTCAATGATCCCTAAACTGTCTATATATATATATAATCGCCTAGAAGACCATGCGAAGGCGTTCTACTTTTAAACCTTTAAATGTTGTAATTTAAAATTTAGAACCCAGAGAAACGTCAAAAGAGTCGCTTCTTGGAACGGCTTTATATTATGAATAATTTCTGAAACAGAGGAAAATAGGATTCCACATCTAAAACATTTGATATTTTTCAATGAATTCTATGACGTTGAAGCTCTTTTCCTTTGAAACTGAATCTACAAGGAGCTAAGGAAAGATGATTTGCAGAGCAAAAGTGGCCCGCTTATCCAGAGATCTCGCTTGTAGTGCAAATTTTTTATTAGATATCCTGAACACGTCATGATCAAGATGAGCTTTTGTGATCAATGAATGTCCGTCGTCCGTTGTCGTTCTTACGTCATCAAGAATTCGTTCTCCCTTTGAAAACAGCAAAATTTCATCATCAACACGGGGAAAGGAGACTAAATGGCAATCTCCTTGATTACTCTCAATTAAAAACAATAATAAGATTTTTTGTCTCCTATGTTGCTGGTTTGCAAAATATATATAGTATATCATTCAGTTTCAGTCAAAAATCATTTCAATAACATTCACCGTGTCAAATTCAATGTTTTAACTAGTTTCTTGCTTGTTTACATGCATGAATTCTAAGCGACCACTGGCCAACATTACGTAGTTATTGTTTTACATTGCAAAAAAAAGAAACGATTTAGACTTTTATATATATATATTCCTAGAATAACTTTCTTTCTTTGTTTTCCCCGTGAATATTGAATCGCGTGATTCAAGTCGTTTTGCAAGCTCTCTTGGTAGGAAATGAAGTGATACATTTTCATTAGTTTGTCAATTTACACTAAATTATTGGTCGTTGCTCTAACCTATAAACTTAGGTGTTCAATTGGTACCATCATATAAACACGTCCTTTCTTTCGGCTGCATTACCAACGGAAATACAGTTAGTTACATCATGAAATTGACGTCCACCTCAATCAAAACCATTCTAAATCGCTCACTCAGTGCTCCGTTCGTTTATTCCAAACACTCACTCATATAATTTAAAAACGCTCAAACTCATTGAAAAATATAGACAACGTCATTCAAAATAAATTTTGATAGAGAAAAATTGCGATTTTACTGACATAATACAAATTGTAGGCGTCTAATAGGTTTTTGAAAAAAAAGAAAGCTATCTATAGAATATGTATGCATATTTTATTAAAGGGAGGTAATCAATATCGCTATATTTGTTCATCCTGAACAAAATTTGCGATGTTGGATAACCGCTCATTAAATTCACTAAAAACTCGCTCCACACTCCCATAAAATTTCATTCCAAATCACTCCAAATTCATTCATATTGTCAATTTCACAATGTTATTAACTGTACCATTAATATTCAAAAAGTTTGTGGACGTATGTGATGATTCGGAGGCTTTGAATTATGAAAGCATAAGCCATATCTACCCTTTTCGTTTCCTTTTATGTATTCACAAAATAAGTTTGATTATTCATTTTAAGCGATGAAATATCAAAAGGTTAACTTAACTTCGATAGGCGCTCATCGCAAGTGTCTTATGAACCTTGACGATATGGTATTAGTCAAAAAATAATCTACAAATCCAATCTGAGGAACAAAATCAAACCTGGTTTAATAATAGTCAAATTTAAAGCGTTGGCGTTTACCTACGGTAACAGGTATCCTACAGTTAATTACATCGTGAAATTGACATTTAACTCAATTCAAAACCATTCTAAATCGTTCACTCAGCGCTCAAATCATTCATTCTACATACTCACTCAAACCATTCAACAACGCTCCAAATTTACTGAAAAATCACAAAAAAAACAAAAACAACTTCGTTCAAAATAAAAATAGCTGGGAAAAAAATCAGGATTTCACTTATTCAATTGAAATTGTAAGCGTTTGATAGGTCCTTAGAGAAATAGGGAGCTATCTATAGAACTTTATGCATATTTTATTAAAGGGGGGTAATCAATATTGCTAATTTTGTTCATCCTGAACAAAATTTGCAATACTGGATTATCTCCCATTAAATTCACTCAAAAGTCGCTCCTTGCATTCATTCAATTTCATTCCCAAATCGTTCCATAATCATTCACTTTGTCAATTTCACGATGTTGTTAACTGTATAACAGAAGATCATGACGTTATTGCTAAAAAGATATAAATCACGGCGTAATTAATGGCTTTGAACATTTAAAATGCTTTAAACTATCACAATATATTCCACAAGGAATAGAGTGACCAGTGCATTTTTTTTTTAATTTTAGAGTGATTGTGGTTTAATTTCAGCTGTAGATATATATATTACTAAAATATTTTATAAGGATCGCGTTATCTTTTAAGGATATTTTGCTGTCACATATTGACCATATTTTTTCCCTTTACACGAAAAAGTGTAAATATTTGGACTTGATGCCTCATTAGCCAAAATATAGATTCGGTTTCCATCGACTATTAAGAAACGAAAATTACATGACAAAAGGCATTAAACGCTGAACAAAAATGATTACTAAGTCTGGAAATGAAGAGATACATTGTTTTCTTGATTAATCATGACCGTCGATTGCTGTCTAGGGCCCTTAAACTGCAAGATTTCGGCTGTTTTGCTAAAAAGAACCTTCAATGAAGTTTCTAAATAACATACCGGGTCAATTTTGACATCAAAATTACACTATACACCCACTTCAAAGAAAAAGGGTAAACTGGTTGAAACTTGGTATAAAATGGTATAAAAGTATATGCGTGGTTTACAGTAACATTATGATATTCGAACCAATCAAGATTTATGAATCAAAGAAAAGTTAAGGAACATATTTAAATGAGTGATTTTAAAAATGACCTGTCATGGTACGCTGAAAGCTTTCAGACTAATATGTCACCATTATCTGTCTAACGTAGACATTTGAATGCAATGACCTCGTCGTTTTTTTTTCTTTCGAAAAAGATGTATTGGAAAACTGAACGTTCATGTAGTCACGTGAAAATACTTACACTGTAAGTGAATGATAATGTTTAGTGATGATAATGATAGGAAACATAACAATAATAATGTGACGGCTTTTGGGGTGGAAATGTGTCGTAAGATATGCCGATAAGAGAAATGGTATTGAAATAGATTTATAAGGCTAATTGTAGCCTTGCAGGACAGTTTTTGTGATTGAGGTCAATTTCCGTTAAATGTATTTGTCCATTTTAACGGAATCTGCTGTGATAAGCAATTATATATAAATAACTATTTTAATTATTTAGCTATTTCATATATGGCATAGACAAAGTCCATACAAAGGCTTAAGCTTATGTTGAATTTCCATAGAATATGCATGGCTGCGTTAATAATTACTAATATATATATAAAAAAAACTTAAATTTCGTTGGCCTTAATGATCAAATCCATTTAAACTTATGCACAGTCGTATACCTGGTACATTAAAGTAAAAAAGTGTCGGTGTAGAAACATGCAAGATGGCGGACGTAAACAACAATAAAATGCAAGTACATTTTCAATCGCAAAAATACAGGTAATTTTCATTGACGGTGTTTAACAATTGACATAATAGCCAACAAAAATGTCTGACATAATAGCCAACTACAATGTCCGATTTTCTGATTTTCCAATTGTTTTCGCGTGATGCAATCTACACAACTTGGATTCAATCGATAAAGTTGGGTGATTAGCACAAAAAGAAATTGAAGCGGTGATCCAGAGATTCATTCCAGAATTTCGGAACAATTACAATTAAAATCACCAATGTCCCACACCCTATCGTAAGCCCTCCCCCCCCCCCACCACACAATTTTGACAGCTCCGAATAGCATCGTGGAAAGTGATATTTTAAGATTTTTGTGAATGGACAACGATCCAGTGCGGGTCGTTTTTTCATTGGTAGAGTGTAGAGACAATGGTTTTGAGGGGATTTTGAACCAGTGTAGATACTTTTTTGAAACTGTGTATACACATGGTTTGGAGCCTTGTAGAACAAGCACGACGTTGGTAAATAATGACTTTGTCGTTATGTCTTGAAAGTCGCCGGATTATTATTTCGAATAGTGACGCAAAGGGAAATATTTAATACATTTTTCAATTCTTTCTTCGTTTATCTAATCTTTATCGTGTAAACATGTTTTAGTACTTCAAAAAATATTATCATTTAATTTATTTTCATTATCATGATCAAAGACGTGTGAAATTTCAAACAGTTTGTACTGCTTTGTGATCCTGAATATAGAGCTGGTGAAAACACCAAACTAGCCCATTTCAAATACGTTGTAGAGGGCAAATATCATTCGGTAAAATATTTTTTTTAAATCTTTGTTTTGGGGTTGAAAAAAAATGATCAAAGAAGAAATTTCATGCATGTTCCAAAGATTTTTTGGCCAAAAGTATGTAACCCTTTCTCTCAACCCAATTTTTTACAGTTGCTAGTTTCACACATTTGGATCATCCCAATCTTTTGGCGTTGGTAGATAAAGCTATGTCACAAAAACTAGCCTGTCCTAACTAGGTGTTAATTCTTTATTGTCATCATTTTGGGATCTACACATTTTTAAAGACGTCACTTAAGACAATGATATTTTGAGACAGATTCAGTTACCACTAAGTGCCTTAGGTAATGAGATTTTCACATTGACTAATGTTTAACCTCTTAAACTACAATCATACTTGCATACCATTTAAGCAAATCTTACACAGTAAAGTGACTGCTATAAAGGTAGTTAAACAGTAGGAATTCTATGTACGAAAGGTTATCCAGGTAAAAATGTGAAAATTATTATATCTAGCACATTTTAAATGAAATAAAAGTAAAAAACTATATTTTTTCTCAACAATATTTTTCATAAACTAGTTTTCAGCCAAAATTGAGATACTATCTATTACAGACTTGTGAATGTCCAGAAAGAATATTTACACAAGTCACTCACATTTTTGATGGACGTTTACGTTCACCAGTGTTACTATGTGGAAACAATCCAGTCAGATGTTAATAGCTTCTCAAAAAAGTAGTGCCCATTTAGAGGCTTGATACAAGGATTCTTCAAAATTGGTAGATAGCGTTAAGGCGCCTTTTAAAATGCATCAACATGTACAATTCTAAGGTAGGTGGTACATTTTTCGGGCGTAGGTAAATAACAGACCGAGTGAGTGATTTGCCATATGTTTCCCCATGGTCAAAGGGAGGTCATTCAACAAAGTCGGTGTGTAGAAATACACACGATTTTCAATACAACGCGTACAGGTGATGAAGTCGTATTTTTACGATATTTCGCTACAGATAAATGTTTAGGCAATGGGATTTTACATGACCTTTTAACAAGCGACAAGCAATTTAGAGGTGGTTGTGTGGATTTTTTTAAAACGTTCTATATTAACACCCGTTCGTTTCATTTGAGATTGAAAATTGCGGAACAAATAATTAATATCCTTTATTTGATTTTTTTCGAGCAATTAAAAGACGTATTTTAATTGCGACAAAAGAGAATTGATAAGGCTTTAAAACTTAAAATGATAAGAAGATAATGCATTTATCTTCTCTTTTTTACACAATGGCATTAGACAATCAATGTCGAAAGTAATCAGAACATTGTAATGACAGGTACATACTAAAAACAAGCATAGCCAACGGGAACTACCGAACTTAAGGTGATACATTTTACGTTTATCATATTGCTACATGTAAAATTTCTTTTTTTCGCAACAAATGTTTATATCACTCTACTATGTTAACAGAAACATCCACCAACAGTACTTTCAGTGATTTGATTAAAATAGAGAACACTTATTTAAAAGAAAAATTGATTTTTGCCACATTCTTCTTCCAAAAAAATTCTAAATTGGGTTGAAAAATCCTTTTTTCTCAAAACATGTTTTCTTGTTTCGAGGAAAAATAAGAAACACTTATAGACTAGAGTATAACTATTATTTGCCAATACATGTGCAAGATAGGTTTTATTTCTTTGTCAAATGGTGTTATTTACCATAATGTTGTTTTATAACTGAGATTTTCAAAAGGCAAGTAATTTGGTCTAATTAATTACTTTCCTGAAAATAATTGTAATTAATTAAATAATTTTGTAAAAAAATGAGTATTTATAATTGTAATTTAAATGAGAGATTTTGAATTTAATTGTAATTAATTAATTAATTTTTTATAGTAATTGAGCCCATGTCTGCTTGTAGCAATCCCTTCATTTACCATAGTGTTTTGTTAGAAACTTTTTTTTCTAACAGTGAGATTTTGCGGGGCTAGGTCAAAACGTTCATATCTAAGAAACAATCACCGTTAAATTACAATAGGGATCACAACCTCATTCAATTACCTAAATTTCAATATTCCACATGCGCTTTTAATTTTTTTCATCTTTTATGTATCAAAAAAGTGGCAATATGACAGTTTCACAGTATCTCTATTCACATCTATATAATTTTAGCATGTTGAAAAGGTCGGTCAAAATACGAAAATAATATGCGCAATTCTGTACTAAATCATTTTTGAGTACCTTATTCAGAAAAAGAAAATTCAAAGAATGTATCTAGATATTGTTTGATATAAGTCCCTGTTAAGAAACAAATTATTCCGTGTATCTGTCATTTAAAGATACTTAAAGAATAGATCTGGCGCCAAGAATCTCAAATTTAATATACTTTCTATTGTGTAATCGTTTCAGTTTTTAGAATTTGAAAACGGTTTATCGAAGTTCTTAGATTGTGCTTGACCTCAATAAGAAGGGGCATGTATGTTTTTTTACAGCTCAGAAAATGAGCTAAACAAAATGTGTTTCGTTGTGACCATTTATTGTCTCATCCATTCAAAACAAATGACAGCATGAAAACTTTTCCTTTTTCGAACGCACCGAAATTAAAAACGCGTACAAGAGAATGGAATAAACATTTTACAATCAGTGAACTCTTTTTTTTACTTTCAGTACTCATTAGAAAACTTTAATAACGCGAAAAATCACTCACTTAAGTTCCGGTGTTTGAATTCTTACGACGTAGAAAGTCAAAAAGAAGAGCTATTGACATTTGGGACTTTATGACGTGAATTATAGTAAACTATTCTATAGGCTCGAATAGCGACATTGGAGAGTACTTGCCTCGGAGCACATTAAATTTGTTTTTATCTCTATAAAACTGGGTCCTCAGGACATGCTCTATCAGATTCTCTCGTTCAATTGCGTTCGGATTGATACTTAATGCGGGCTGATTTGTCACCAAAAAGGGGCACCCAATAGTGAAATATAGAATTAAAATCCCTCTTTGAAACTACTGGTCAAAATTCAACTATACTTAATAGAAATGATCCTCAGAACATTTTTTTCAGATTTCTTTGTTTAATTCTGATCGGGCTGCTAAACTGGGCAATATGGCTCCTTATGTCACAAGAAATTGGGCCCCAATAGAAATATTAAAAGAAAAAAAATACTTCTCTAAAACTATTGTACAGAATTTTACCTCACTTCATCAGAATGATCTTACGGAAAGCTCTTTTTAGATTTCTTCGCTAAATTCTGACTGAGTTTATATCATGGGTACCAAGGGCTGCCGCGTCATTAAAAATGGTAACATATGATGAAATTTTAGAAAAATCTTCTTCACTGAAACTCCCCATCAGAATTCAACCTTATTTCAAACACGATTATTGAGATTTGCTTTTACAGATTTCTTTATTAAATTCTGATTGGGTAGATATCATGGATGCTACAGGCCGTCACGTCATCAAAAAGTCCTTCTGGGTCTTTTAATAATATTTTCACGTGAATCAATTAATCAGAATTTAAACAAAACGATCCTTAGGATATGCTGTCTCAGAGTTCTTTGTTAAATTCTTGTGAGGCAATGAGCTTGGATACTTTAGGTTTTCACGCCAGCAAAAAGGGGCCAAAAGGAAATTATAGAAAATGCTGAATGTTGAAAACTAAGCATAGGATATTACGGATTTTATGAAGGACTACATGAAGTCAATTTTAAAGGCTTGTAGATGATTGTCTTTGATTCTGACATCATGGTGAACCCCTGACTCTGACCTTTGACCTACTTTCTAAAATAATGTATTATTAGTGCCAAGACTGTGTAAATTCAATAATAAATGTTGGTAGACGATGATCTTTGATTTCGGCATCATGTTCAACCCTTTGCCCAGATTTTGACCTTTAATCTACTTTCTTTAATATTGAGTTATTAGGTCAAACATATTGAAAAAAAATAGTGGTAGGAAGATGATTGTCCTTGATTCTGAAATAATGATTATTAATAGCCATTCTCTGTAAGCACTTTCACTTTTTTGGCTCGCATAAGAACAGTTTTTTTTTGCATATTTGCACAAGTTGATCTCCATAAAAGACCATTACAAAATATATACTAAGTTCCAAAGAAAGTGTGCACTTTTGAATTTTGAATATCTCTGAAATTAAACAATCCATAGTCATGAAACGTCGTATGACTAACCCATAGAGTATGTGCAAACGATATTTGAAAACAAAATTGCACGATAAGCAAATTTTGCTGCTAATTTGAGACATTTGATTTTTCATGTTTTGCGTGTTCATCACGCGTTAGGCGAATAATTGGTCTGAAAATGCATTCAGTTGAATCTTTGTGGCTTTTCGAAGCATAAAATCACATCTTCATTACAATTATGAATGAGGCTACAGCGTGGTTTGACTACCCAAAAAAACGTCGTTGAACAGAGATCGAACCTTGTCAGATTTAGAACGTCATTAAAATTGATTGAGCATTCATGTTCCAATAAAAATCGAGGTCATCATTTCGTAAGGCCTTAAATTAGCAAATCGAGATGCCATAAAACGCCATAGCAACATTCAACGACAAGTTACTGGCCTAACAACGTAGCAATGTCTAACTTTGACGTACACGTAACGTCTGCATAAAAATTAAAACTTTTGTTTGGAAATGGCTTGGAAGTGGTTCTATAACTCTATACAGCAAAAAAAAAAAAAAAAAAAAAAAAAATAAATAAATAAAAAAATTTAAAAAAAGCTATAATCAAAGAAAAAGTTGTTCGGAGGTAAAATCTCTATATTTTCAGTTCTGCCTGAGCGCATGCCGAAAACCATACTTTATCAGAATCTGATTTTACTTTTAATATTAAAAGGTCTTGACTAAAGAATGGTATAAAATCTACTCCATAATTTTCCTCCAACTTTGTAAAACTCAAGAGAAAAAAAGTGCACACTTTCTTATGGAACTCAGTATATATCACTCATCTGGAAATGGGTGCTATGTTGCCATAGAAACAGGCCATAGAAAATTAGAAAAATTAGTTCCAAATTTCAGATTTTTGTAGCGCATACGGGGAAATTATTGTTAAAAGCAAATAGATAAGGTGTTCTAGTTATCAAAATATTGAAAATTCCCTGGGGATCATATCCTAATTTTTTCTCAATTTTTTATTGAAAATTGCATACTCGGTAAAATGGGCAAATTGATTGATCGAATGGAGTTATATGCCGCCTTCAAAATTTTTAGCTCCACTGGCCGAAGGTCAGCGAGCTATTGTCATAACATTGTGTCTGCCGTTAATTTTTTCTTTAAACTTCTTCTCCTCCCTGACCATTGGGCCCATTTTAACAAAATTTGGAGGAAATGATCCTTGTGCGACCCTCTTCTAAAATTACTAAAGAAATTTTGATTGACCCCCAAATGGGGCGTGGCATTTTTCACTTTAAAATCTTTAAAAATCTTCTCCTCCCAAACCATTGGTCCGATTTCAATGAAACTTGGCATGGATGGTCCTTGGGCGACCCTTTACTTAAATTGTTGAAAAAAATTTGATTGACCCCCAAATATAGGCGTGGCATTTTCATTCTAAAATCTTTTAAAATCTACTCCTCCCAAACCATTTGGCCGATTTCAATGAAACTTTGCATGGGAGTTTCTTGGGTGACTTTTTACTAAAATTGTTAAAAAAATTAAATTGACCCTCTTCGTTTCAGTTATATCGCGGAGGCCGAAGTACTCACAAGTACATCCATCACATCCTTTCCCAGCCTCCAGCTACCATCTCACATAGGTCTACGATTATCAACCCATTGGTGAGAGACTAATAGTCGGAAAGAGTGAGTGCCGCCGTCGCGGATCGAACCCGTCAAAATGGCCATAATATACATGAAATATTGCTGTTTTTAGGAGGTTAGAATATTTCAACCCAGAAGATTTTACAGCACAAGCAAATATTAATTGAGAGCTGAATAAATAAAATTTCTTTGATGATCAAAATATATCGTGTTCATGTGTTATAATTTTTGAATTCTAATTTGAAAAAAGTGTAATTTCTTAAAAAAAATAGTCTTGTTATCTATTTTAGAGTTACTTCCCTTTGATCCCACAGCAGCAATCCATAATGGCGGATAGAAATAACAAAATGATCAGTCAATATTTCGCAATCATTAATTCATTCTGTTAACAATTTAGCTAAGTAAAAAATGTAAACTTATTTTTGTTTTCATTTTACTAAAATAAAATCATATAGGTTTCTATTTAACTATTCTAAGGTGGAACCACAGGAGAACCAAGGACATTCCTTGACTTTGTTGTTGTTGCATTCATAATCAGATAGATAAGAAAGAAATCTGTATGATCAAATATTTTGTTAACCATCTGCGGCATAAAAAAGACATTTATAAGGCTCAAACCATGTTTAAAGTAAAAGGAAGGCTAATGTGCCATGATCAATAATAATAGGACTTATACATGATGTCACAGTCAGGGGCATTCAGAACACCACTCGGCCAATCACAGGATCAACCTCGGATTTACATAGACGGACTATTTTTAAAAATTACGGGAAAACCTTGGAAAAACTCGATGACGTCACCTGAAATGGCGTAAGCCCTCGAAACTGTGAGTGAAAACATTCGACGTCGCCAACGCCACTGACGTGAAACCATCGTATCCTAATATAAATATCTTTAGATTCTAAAATAACGGCTGAAAAAATCTTAATTTTTGAGAATGATTCGCCATTCTCAAAAATTAAGATTTTTCAGCCGTTATTTACTGTAAAAGATATAAATCTACAGTGCTAGTTTTTCTTACACTGTTTCCGCCTAACAAAATGCACGATTTTCTTACATACCCATCCGCCTTACATACATCCGAGGTCTTTTGCAGTTTACGGAAATGGCCGAGTAATGTTCCGAACGAGTCAGGGAGTGTCAATGATTGGTTTGTTTTCTAACTCAACACTTCAAATTCATTTAGGTAGAGTGAAATGACGAATTAATATCATATCCTATGCACTAAAGAAGTTTTTGGGTCACAAATAAAAGACAGAAATCTGTTTCTCTGATGCCTGTCTTCCTTTTTACATTTGAAATAAAAGGTTCATCTTGACTGGTTTTTTATCCTTTTTTCGAAAATAGCGCAAAAATGGTTAATAAATGACCTTGTCCCTCAGTGAAAGACTTTTGGCTGATTTTTATTGATGACATCTATATACCTAACAAATTTTAATATCAAAACATATAGTTGTATTGAAAATCGATTGTGTTTTTACAAAGAAAATAAATAGAAAAATACAATTTCTTTAACTTTATGATAACTGTCTGGTTACTATAGTAACCCTCTTTCGACAGACAAAATCCAAATATTTTTTTTCTTTTTTATGATAGAGTGATGGTTGATGCATTCTCAAGTAGGTACACCTACTTTCAAATTAGCTGCATTTTTTCAAAAATTCTTCGAGAAATTGTCAAAATTTGTCATTTTCAAAAAAATGTTTTACCCCATCCACCTAAATATGGTATAAAATCGAATATAAGAAAAAAACATTGAAAGAAATTTAAAAGGTGACTTTGATTGACTACGGATAAAACAATTTACAAAAAAAATGTAATTTGTTGTAAACCTTTTAAATAAGAAGAATAATAATTCTCCAAACTTGACACTTGACCCTGACGGTGACCTTTGACCTGCTTCTTTAAAGATTGAAATATTAGGACTAGGGCTATGTTAAGTCAATAGTAATGGTTGGTACATGATTGTCTTTTATTCTGGCATCATGTTGAAGCCTTGACCCTGACGAAGACCTTTGACCTTCTTTCAAAAATATTGAATCATTAGGACTGTATTAAATCAGTGATAAAGATAAGTAGATGATTGGATTTTATTCTGGCATCGTGATTAACCTTTGACACTGACAGTGACCTTTGACCTACTTTCTTACATATTGAAAAATGAGGGCTAGACCTGTGTTAAGTCAACAAAAATGGCTGGTATATAATTGCCTTTGACTCTTGCAGCATGTTGAACCCTTGACCCCATTTCTTGAACATTTATCTACTTTCTAAAATTTATTATTATAGTGCCAAGACGGTATTAAATCAATAATAAATAAAAGTATATAATTGTCTTTGATTCTGGCATCATGATGGATCCGTGATCCTGACCTTTGACCCACTTTCTAAATTATTGATTTATAAGGTCTAGGGCTGTATAAAGTCGATAATCATGTTTGGTAGATGATCATCTTTGATTCTGGCATCAAGATGAACCATTGACCAAGACCATGGCCTTTGACCTATTTTTTTTTCAAACTAAAATCATAGGGTGTAGGACTGTATTAAGTCGAAAAGAAAGGTTGGAAGATATTTTTTTATTCAGGCATCAAGTTGAACTCATGACCCTGACGGTAACCTTTGATCTACTTTCTTTCATATTGGTTTTGTAGGGCTACAACAGTATTCAATCAATAATGAAGGTTGGTAGAAGATTGTCTTTATTACTGGTAATCTATTGAACTATTGGTACCAACCTTAACCTTTGACCTACTTTTTTAAATATCGAATTATCAGATCAAGAATTAAATATATTGCTACTATTAAGTGTAGGGGATGATAGTCTTTTAATCCGGCATCCTGTAGAACCCTTGACCCTGGCCATGACCTTTGACCTACTTTCTTACATTTAGAATAATAAGGTCAAGGACTGTAATTATTTAATAGTAAGATTTAGATTTTCACATACCTTAAGCTGCTTTCTAAAACGAATATTCATTTTAATTTCACTGAAAGCAAATTAATGTTTCTCTTGGTATCCTAGGGGCAATTTCAGTGAAGCGATATTTTGCCATCCTGGGCCTATAGTATTTCTTGTTAAATTGAGTGATCCATATCATATTATAGTAAGGAACTATATAGAGGATACTCGTTTGTTTCAGTGAAAGACCGATTTATGTTTCATTGAGTGATCAACAAAAGTTATATTTTCACGAGTGGCGGAGCCACGAGTGAAAATATAGCTTTTGTTATTCGCGAAATGAAATATTAATCGATCTTACTCGAAAAACAAACGATTATTCTATTTCTTTCGTGCAAAAATTAGACAAAATGTTAAATTTCTAGGACATATTTTCGTAAAGCGCGTCATTTTGCACGTGATTGCTATGCAACGTTCATTGTAACGTCACTAATTTCGCCCCGCATAGATGACTTCAGATAGGGAGAAATGCACAAAAGCAGGGTATAAAATTTTGATAATTTCACTTCTTTTGCGGTGAGATTATCAAGTGATATTCTACCGTTATCTCTCGATAAACCATCAAAAAGCATTAAAGAGTTCTTGTTAAATTGAGTGATCCATATCATATTTGAGTAAGGAACTATTGACTTTTAATATTATTCATGTATTACGAGAATCACACCTAAGAAAGAAAACTGATTCTATTGATAAATGTTTTGCTATCGAGAAAACAGACTTCTCCTTGCTTTAACACACAATTTCCGTCAACTAGTAGAATAATATAAAGCCCAAAGAGATTTTCAAATGACAGTAATGGAATTTTATTAAACACCTTGAGATCTTTTATAAGGTTCTACTACAACTTTGGGACCTGTTTCGTCGGTATTTGGTTTGATTTATTAAGAAAGTTATCAAGTTGCTAGCTAAGTGATCTGTACGAAATTGCACAGTTAATAACAACATGAAGTTGAGAAGGGGAATGATCTTGGAATGAGTTCGAAATGGTTTAAATAGGAAAAAGAGTCAATTTCACGGCGATGTTGCATGTAACTGTACAAATTGTTAAAGGAAGCAATGTACATCGCCGTCCGAAATCTATTAACCGGATATTAATTTAATTTTGAGTTTTAAGCGTTGTTTAAATAGGCAGTATTTCATAAGATTCTGCACTAAAAAAAAGGTGTGCAAAAGTTATGATTGAATGTCATTACTTGGCTATATTTTAACATTAGATATAAATTAGATAACTAATCAATAAAACTACAGTCAAACATATCGTGGCCACCTGTATTCAGCAAGCAACCTGTATAAAGCTAGCGTCTACTGTGTTTCCAAATGGAGCAACTGTACTGAATTAACCTCTATTAAGCAGGTATCTGGACAAAGAAAGCGCTTTTTGAATGTCCCTTTGGTGCTTGCTTAATACAGGTTTGACTGTAAGTTAAAATACCATGTAAATGGGAGGAGCAATTTCAAAATGACCAAAAACTTTCTTATTTGCGTTGAAATAAATGCTGATTTTTTAACCAAATAAAGGAAAAAACATGGTTCTTAAGCATATTGAAAGTAGGAAAAATTATTGGACAATTTTTTCAAAATAGGTTTTTGTGGCACTTTTCCCCTTTCAGATTACCAAAATTTTTGCATTTTTAATTTTTACATTATATTAATCAAATGTAATTCATCAAAGAGAATTTTTATTGGCAATAGTGTCTATCAACAGGTATGTATTTGATTATTATCTTATCACTATATAAATATCCGTATGATAACATCCCGTATGATACTTTTTTATGATATCACATAGTTATTTTTAGAACAAGATATAATGCGGTTATTTTTAGAAACTTGCATTTCAGTTAGAAAAATCGACGAAAACAAGACAAATAGAGGTTATAAGATAAACATAATACGTACTTAGTGTATTGTACGAAAAAGATTTCTAACTCAAGGGTGAGACTTGATAATTGTCTCGGCAGAGCCTCGACAATTATCAATTCTCCCATTCTCGTTAGAAATTTTTTTCATAAAATACACTAAGTTTGAATTATATATTTATCAGCTGGCATTGATCCTATAAAAACTTTTCAATCATTACTTTTGGAGCGACAGAAACTTCATATTTCATATGTGTTTTGCTTGTAATAAGACCTTTCTGTTGGGAATAAGGTTATCAGTTATGTTCAAAGTCCTTTTCGAGGTCAATTTTGTTATGTCCCATAACCTTGAATTGAAGAATAATATTCCGAATTCGTGTATTAAACCAATATATCTGAAAATTGTAATAACGGGGGTATGTGTGATTAACAAACACATCTTATTGACAAGGTACAGTTAGTTACATCGTAAAATTGACATTCATCTCAATCAAAATCATTCTAAATCGCTCACTTAGCGTTCCGTTCATTCATTAAAAACACTTTCTCAAACCATTCAAAAACGCCCCAATATCACTTAAAAACAAGATCAATAACTTGATCAAAATAAGTATAGCTAAAAAATGGCAATTTTACTGAAATAATTGAAATAATGAGCTTCTGATTTATTTTTGAAGGAATACAAAGCTATTTTTAGAACAACTTGTATGCATATGTCATACGGGGAGGGGGGGGGGGGGGTAATAAATATCCTTTTCGTTCATCCTGAACAAATTTAGCAATATTGGATTACTTCTCTCAATTTTTACCCAAAACAGAATCATTAAACACAATCATTCAATGTTATTCAAAAATCATTCCAAAGTCATTTACCTTGTCAATTTCACGATTTTGCTAACTGTAATGCCCTAGTTTAACATTGACATAAACATCGACAATACATTAAGGAATTGCCATGTTGGTGAAGGCTGGAGCAACTTGTTGACTGTAGAGAGTAGATCATTTGATTTTTTGACGACAAATCCCAGCCATTAAAGGGTCATAAACACTTTCTTTATCCAAAGGTAAAGGTAGCCCTGAATAACACTTTCTTTAACCAAAGGTAAAGGTAGCCATGAATATAACGTGTCGCGATTAGCTATTATTCTCTTGTCCTTCGGTCTTGCTCAAATCTTCATCCTTTTTGAAAAAAAAAAAACAATTTTCTTTTATCTTATTTTTCCGTGATGCGTCATACAATATCGTATGTCTTTTGAAAATCTGTATGCATGAAGCAGATAAGAGTTTCCTCCTAAATCTAGGAAAAATAATTTTGTATAAATTGTGATCAAGAAATAAAGGTTTATTTGAATGGAATTTTGTAATTAGACATTTTGAAAAGAAACTTCTTTTCAGAAAAACATACACGTATATTCTTTACTCGAGGTTTCTGCATATTTGAAAATACTGTCTGTCTTCAATACAGAGCAGATACCTTAAGGCTTATCTGTGAAAAATAAGCTCAACTTTTCTCATTAATGTAACAGTGATGAGCTCATTAGCCCTCTTCTACATAAACTGCGAAATCAGTGATAACGACCTGTAAAACCAAGTAAGGATTGGGAGCTTTTGAGGCTTCATGTTTTCTAAGTAATGATATAGAGTTCATGGCCATATGGTCTACAAGTAGCATTAAGAGGTTATGTTCAAATCGATTACGCCTGACTTACTAGACATAATAATTAACTTAAAACTGGAAAATACTAGTTAGTAGAAGTTACAATTCGTCTATTTTCTTCGGAAACTTCGTAGTAAAAGCTTCTAGAAAGCTGTAGTTACGAGATTTGGGAAGAAAATGGACGAATCGATACTTCATACTGTGTATTAAGGTAGTGGACTCGTAGTAGTTCCGCAATGTTTCAGAGGTAATCACTTGAATAGTGTTAACAAAGGTTTACTAATGATTTTCATTAGGAAACCTCGGTTAACATTGTCAAAGATCATATGTTCCGAAATGTTGTGGAACTTTTACGGGTCCATTTCCTTACAGCCATTTTCTTGTCATTTTTAAATATGAACTTAACTTAAGCGCTTTTTCGTGAAAAATCTAAAAAATAAAGGTAGATAATAATTAGTTAATTTCACCGCAAAACCAGTGAAATTAACGAGAAAATGTACCTTGCTTTCGTTCATTTCACTATATATAACGTTATTTAGGCGGGAGGGCAAATACACAAATGAAGTCATTACGTTGCGTAGTAATTACCTGCAAAATAATGCTCTTTCATGAAATCTGTCCTTAACTGTTCACATTTCCTCTCAATTTTTACGTTAAGGAAATACAATAATCATTTGTTTTTCATGTAAGTTCGATAAATCGTTCATTTCGGGAACAACAAATGTTATATTTCCAAACGTGGCTTCACCACTCGGGAAAACGTATATCTTTTTGCTCACACAATGAAAGGCATATCGATCTTAACCTGAAACAAACGATTATCCTCAATGCCATTAACTGATAGCAAGATTCGTTAGTTCGCTTTGCTGAATTAAAAAGAAGTTTCAAATACGACATTTTCTACTAATTACGCCTAACTTACTTTTAAGTCCCGATATCATCTATGCGGATCATATGACAAAAAGCATTAGGTAGCAGTTAAGACCATCGTGAAATTGACAAGATAAATGGTTTTGGAATGAATTAGGATTGAAATTGAAAGAGTGTGTGGATCGAGTGTTGAATGTAATTAAAGGAAGGTAAACCAATATCGCTAAATTAGTGATATTTATTACCTTCCTTTAATAAATTATATTAAAAGTTATATAAATATACTGAGCGACTTTAAAAACGCAATACTCAAAAACATTACTTAAATGCAAATATAGGTGAAAAGACTCGGACTTAAAATAATTATTTTGTTACCTTAACAAGTCACCTTTAATCTAACATCAATTTCATTTTGAAACTTTCTCTTGTATTCCAAATACGGTGACAATTTTTAATTTACCCACGAAAGCTGAAATTTCTCCATTGTAAGGACAATATTTTCTTTTCAAATAAAACAAAAGTCAAACAAATTTCGGAGTTAAGCTGAATGAATCAAGGGGTCAAACAAGTCATCAATGTTGCGTTTAAGCACGTTTGATCTTAAGACGACGTCAAAACATCGACTTTTTTTACCAGAAATGACGTCACTTCAATCGTTTTCCATTTCCTTCGTAAAACCACTAACGTTGTCCATATGAATTCGGTTTTGGCTAAGAAAGACTGTTCCCCCTTTTTTACCCTTAGCAGACAGGTCGTTAAGAACTGGGATGGATTTTTGAGCGTAATTACGACAAGACACTAATGTCATTTAAACATGTTGAGTCTTCTGAAAGTCCTTACTGGTAAGGTCGTGCCTTGCATATGTTCAAATATTGGTGGAATAAATCAATATTATTTTAGTCTAAACGAGGTTAAGGACGTTCCGATTCTAAGGATTAATTTCCCTTTTTACATATTCGATTCAGAGTACAGTCTTTTTAAAGTGAGTGAGTTGATTATATTTCTTTTAACGGTTTTTGAAATGTCTATCACTAATAACCTTCCACACTTCTGATTTGTGAAATCAATCAACGATGAAATGTGCAATCACACAGACAGAGTGAACAGTAGATTGCTATGCCGGAACTAACCAAAGTGTCAGATCAAATAAAGATTAAGTCGATTCAACAGGATATCTTCTTTGTATGAATATAGCTTAATTTAGTTAAAACGAATCAACTGTTCCGTGCTCTAAATTCAAATTTACTTTGTTGCGATTTTAAAGTCGTTCAGTATAGTTTCTTTGTCTTTATGAAACAACAGTACACCTTGTGAAAACGTGTTTTATTCCTAGAAATTTTGATTATGAATGTTGTTGTTGGACTGATCTTTTCAGTGCTTTTGAAGCGTTTTTGAATGGTTTGAGTGAATATTAGGTATGAATGATTGGAGCGCTGAGCGAGAAATTTAGAATAGATTTGATTGAGATGAGTGTCAATTTCACGATTTCACTTATTTTAACTTTTTTTTGTAAGAAAATTGGGCCACATTTTAATATTTGTGATCTTGTCCTATCGTATGTGTGTCTTTTAAGAGCACAACCTCCCACTTCAGGCAACAAGCCCTATAGAATCGGAACTTTATTTTTCCTCATAAACAAACGCCTTATACCAAACAACCAAACAAGTACCAAAGGCATTACATAGATATCGTTGCAAGGTGGTGGAGAGACATTGAGCACTATCAACAGCCACACAGTACACATTACACACAATAAAAAAATATTTTCTGAATTTAGCTACAGTCTATAAGTTCATAGTCATACGAGGGGTGTTCCAGAAGTCCATGGACTTCCTACATATCCCGTTCAACGGAAATCATTGAAATAAGCATACCATAATTATCTTACATTAAGGAGTTTATGTATAACGCTTGTACCCTACAATTCATATGACGCGTTCGACAGGCGTTGCTATAGAGACATACATCGCGTCAAGCAGTTGAGAGACAAGTTATATTTTTACGACTTCGCGTGCTATTACAATACAGTCACAATAGAATTTCCTGATAACTTTATCGGTTGAAACACGTTGTTGTACTTTCAAGAATAAAGTACCTTGATCATCATAGGCGGCAGATAGAATAAAACTACCATAGCGTCAAAAAGACAACGTCGGGCTGCGTTCTGTAACAGAAATTGATACTCGGTGAAAGTAGTTGACCTGAAACATTGTTACTGACACCTAATTAAACACTCCCACAAACATATTTCAACAATAAAACATATTGAATAAGCAAGGCTAAAATTTCGCATGTAAGAAAACTTAATTTTCGCTACATATTAACGACAAGCTACGTATTTAGCAAGTGTTCGTTTCAAATAGAAATTTGGTATGACTTTATTAGATAACTTTAAATTGCAGCTTGTATTTTTGATTTCTCTACGTCAACGACGAACGTTAGGAACTTGCAGTATGCCCCGCTTGGTGTATAAATTAAGTGCATGCACATTTTTTGGAAAATATCAACTCTGGTTGAAACGTTGAATCTCAACGGTCATTCATTTATTTGTATTACTGAGTGAAGTGAAAAGCCGTTAGTCTTCTGCCGAAACTTGTTTCTGACTATATATTTGCAATCTATCTGAAAAGAAACTTTACTTTTTGACCGGGTCTCGAATTTCCTATCTCTTTTCCTTGAAAACGCAATCCAGAAATACCTTGGGTCTCTTTCAGAATCATTAGCTATAAATAACAGGTTTAAAGGACCGTCGGTCTGTCGTAGCTTTCTGTTTTTTCTTGGAAGATATCATGTTTTATTACACACTAGGGTTCAAATCGACTGAATGTTTTAGAAGCTGTACGTCTTGTACTTAATTAGTACGGTATCTCACTATAAGGACAAACGAATTATATCTCCTGTGTAATAAACGTCGCGAATACTTAATCTTGAACGGTAGACTCGAAATCTCAATAAATATTTGGAGAAATGTTCGAAAAAAGAGAAATGATTCATAAATCCGGTAATGAGCCAAGGACATGAAAGGGTTAATAAAACACGCATTTTATAACATCTTTGATTCAGTGAGCGCAAAAATTGAAATTACTCATTCCATATAAAAATTATTATACAAGGTGTTTCAAAATATGTCAGCCCGATAAGCTCAGTCGGTAGAGCACCGGGCTTCAAAACCAATGAATTTCGGCCACTTGGGCTCGATTCCCGGGCTGGCACCCTTACAAACTAATCGTCTTTCGGAATAGACGTTAAACCTAGATCCCGTTTGATCCCGGTCATTTACACCAAGTACGTCAAAGAACCATGATGGATCTCAGCAGTAGTTTCGTTGTACTATCCCCCCGTAATAAAAACCGTCTTCTGGGGCCGTCACCCATGTGGGCATGTGCTACGGTACAGACGATAAATAAACGGAAATTCACACATGTTCCAAAATATCTGATACAGGTTGAAGCTTTCAGGTAGTTGACATTTATTAGTTTACCCATCATTTCGGAACTCCTGATCTTTCACAATGTTATCAGAGCTTTCCTAGTGAAATCAATTGGAAACCTCGGTTAACATTGTCAAAGTTTACTTCCTCCGAAAAGTTGTGGAACTATTACGGGTCCACTCCCTTAATTCAACATACTTGTTTGGGTGTTTTCTTATGAAAACTACACAATGAGTAAGGGAAGATTATAAAGCATTTAGCTCAACAAGCCTTTTTAAAAGAAAATTTCATATTCGCCTTGAAAAAAAGCTTCTTTTAATGGGCATGTTTTGTCATGACATCCTTTCGTGAAAAAAATTACGTTGTCCTACGTGAATGGGTATTACTTTTAGGTCCTTGCTTTTTTATATGCAAGAAGTCTCATACCAAGTGCTTACTAAGAATTAATTTTATATGAGACAAAAAATCAAGTAGCAATATCGTGATATTGACATACACTTCAACTAAATCAATTCTAAATCGCTCGCTCACTAAACGCTAAATTCATTTCTTTAAAAAATCACTCAAAACGCTTTTTAATTGTTCGAAACGCTTCGAAATCGTTTAAAACGATCATCATATCATTTAAATTGATTTAACCCTTTGCTGTTTAATCCCTGCTTTTTACGTGTCTGTGATTTTATGATTGAGAAAACATTGTGAAAAAAGAAGAAATTGCTTCTGACAAGCAATTTCTTCTTATTCCACACTATTTTCTACCCGACTGAATGGTTATTTTTCAAATTAAATCCACTTTAAATTTTCGTCTGCAAAACCTTTGAATTTGGACAGGTCTAAAATTTTGTTAAACAGGAAAGGGTTAAAAAAAAAACCTGCTGCATTTTACATGAATTTCCTTGTTTGTATATATACCGATTGGCTTGTTCCAGTAAGAATGACAATCAGAATCTTAAACATATAGTGGATAATTGTTTATTTCACTGTAAGGTCGATTTATATTTCCTTAAGTGAATAACAAAAGCTTCAAATTCACAAGTGGTGGAGCCACAAGTGAAAAAAAAAAACATAGCTTTTGTTATTTACGAAATGAAAAAATCAATCGATCATACTCAAAGAAAAAAAAGTATTCTAGTATTCTATTCCTTTAATGCAAAAATGAGACAAATTGTGAAAAAAAAAATGTAAAAGAGTTTCTTAACGCGCGTCATTCTGCACTTGATTTCTATGTATCTTTCATGATGACGCCACTTCCTGGGCTCCTCTACAATAACGTCAGCTAAAATGAAATTCGGAAATAAAAGCGGGGTATAAGTTTTTGGTAATTTCACTGGCGGTGAAATTATCAAATGATGATCAAACGTTATTTCTCGATAACCACCGAAAGGAAGAACGCTCTATTGTGTAGCCATCTTGTATAAGGATGACACAATAGGGACGGACTGCAAGCTTGATGTATGTGAATTTCATTTTATTGTGTCGGGAGGCTCTTACCATTGATAGACTGCAACCCTGGGAATAATTAGTTATAGTATTTCTTGTATTACGAATGATGCATCACAATCCAGGGTCAAATGGTCTCTAGGCATGCATTGTTAACATAGGATATTCTGTTACATAAGTGTTGATGGCTTGCTTACTATTTCAAAGGCGTTACAATTTGAGACGTCGAATTAGTTAAAATATTTGAGAGGGTCTCATACCCAGAAAGCGTATGCTCACTCTCGACTGTTTTTTAGTCGAAAAGGAGGTATCCATAGTTCAAAAAATGCAAAATGGAATATCCCTCTTAAATTCATTTTTTCTCTAAAACATTTAATTGTGTTAAGAGTTTTCAGTAAATGCATACCAGGTAAATCACGAAAAATTTTCACACCACCACCATTAACGACATCGGAGTTTTTCCAATACATCCGAATGCAACAAAGCTTAAACATATAGTTAAATGTGATTTTGATATCATATTCGCGCAATAGCCCATGACGGAAAATTTAATATTCCGTTACAAGAACAACGACAACTAAGCTGTGGTTACGGGATTTGGGGGATCCATTGCTCTTATATTGCTCATTAGAATTTTTTATGTAGTCAAGTAATGCGTCACTCTTATAAATCAATTTCACTTATAAATGTATCCAGTTCTATATACTTATCATAATGATGCACGGGCTTGGGTCTAAAAGTAGTAACCGACTACTTTTCGTTGTATATTCTTGGCAGTAAATATGTATAAACATAGATAAAAAGACTAAGACAAACACACAGGACAAAAACAATATACATCCGATCTAACAATACTATAGATACGGGGACATCAAATGAATCAGCATTCTATCCAATGTCTATAAATATGATTAGATAAGGTAGAATTCCAAACGTTTTGAAGTTGATGCTACATCATCAAATTCTTTGTCAATCAAATGTAGACGTATTTTCTGATCGATATCTTAAGGTTAGTTTATATCGGACTCGGTTTCGACCCGAGTTAACCGGGTTTCCATCAGAACGACCTCGGTTTCGACACTAGTGATGTCTTTTTAACCTTTCAACCTCGACGCTTCTGATCCTGGGTCAGGCCGGTGTTACTTGGGTTCCAAAATGGCGTCGAAAATAAGGCACAAAAATTCGATTACATAAAACAAATTTTCTTTTTTACTTTAAACGACAATACTTTTTTTCTTATTTTATATAGTATTTTGCAAGAGTTTATCATATTTCTTAATGGGATAATGATATTTCATAATTAATTAATTATTGTAGCGGTAAATGTGAAGTTTGTTTACTACTACCAGTGGGTTGCTCCGTTTACATGAATGTCCTTTCTGCGCATATTATAGTCAAGTTTAGATTATTACATTATCTCACGCGACTCCCGGGCTGCCATTTGAATTTCCCCTTATTTTGCAAAAATGGGTACCTCGCGCGTTCTCTCATCTTGATGGCTAACTGTTAAACTATTCATTCAAAAAAAGAAATGGCAAATAACCGTTTCAATTTTTATCTGATCACATGATTTAATGTCCATTTTTTTCTAACACACAATTATCATTTTTAAGACTTTTCGGGTTATTTCAGCAAGAAGGGTGAGGAACGTCGACATACTGGAAACATGGGAGCTATTGTACCTTTGTAATCCAAAAGAAGAATGATTTACTGTTATCAAGGAATATATTTGATTGTAAAAATACGTAGGGCATTTTCTAGAATAGAATCTTACTTTAAAACCTCTTAAATAGATTAAACTACCTTAACTTACAGTTAGTAACATCTTGAAATTGACATTCGCCTCAATCAAAACCATTCTAAATCGCTCACTCAGCGCTCCATTCTTTCATTCAAAACACTCAGAAGAATAGTGCGCATGCGTGAAATATAGGACGCACATGAATTAGTGGGATGCTCTTTTTGTTTATTTCAACGCTTTTCAAACGGATTAAGATTCCAAATTAGGAATATGAGTGCCGTAAATAGTGTACTTAAGGATGATATATTCGTAATTTCATAAAAGAATGCTACTTTGGATTTATTTGAAATGAAAACCAGACTCACTGTGGTTTTAAAATTTGACCCTGTGTAATACACATTTGGTTTGCATATCTATATAGCTGTAGGCTATTCATTCAAATACCAACAATAGGTGGATAATACATGGCCTAATCTTTCAATCGTGTGTCGCTAGTAATTAACAGTTACGTGTTATTGCTTTACGTGAACTATGTCTACGTTTAGCGAGTTAACTCCTGTGTGGTTTTGTGACAATACTGAACTGAAAGTGCCGTATACAAACACACCTACAACATCCCAGCTTCCTAGTGATGAAAATACTATAATCTCTGATGACTACGTCAGAGACTTACAACAATATGATAAACTTATTGAGTTGTTCAGACAACTACCAAGAGAACAGTTCAAGTGCAGGCTTGTTTCTGACTACAACTCTTCGGAGCCTGACATAGGGAGAATACGTTCTGAATTGTTTAATTTGGTAAAAGCGGAAGACGATTTTCCGTTCAATACAGATGTAGAGTTAAAAAAGCGGGTGTTTACTCGCAATGGTGATCCGATACCAATTAAACTTGCTCAAGATATACATGTGATTCTTTCTGTAATTGAAGGGGAGGAGTATACCAACCTTAAAGATTTGTTTACCGTATCAAAGCGCAAACAGACCTTATCTCAACGTAGTAAGAGTGTGTCTGTGTCAAATTCTACCCAACCACAACCCTCACCAGAAATCACTGTGCTCAAAGACACCGTAGCTACGTTACAAAGTGACGTACTATTAATCAAACAACAGCATCTAGCGTGTGAAAATATGCGCAGAGAGCAATTAACACAAGTATCAAATACAATTAAATCTATCAAAGACATCATTTGTGACAGCTTTTCTTATATAAGAGGGGATTTGGCATCAGTAATTGCTGCCTGTGGTAACACAGTCCAAGTAAAAGAACAACTTCAAACACTTGAGAGTCGTATAATTGATCTCGAAAGTGATTTACTCTTTAATACGAATGTGCAATTATCGTCATACAACGAACCTTACAAGGTACAGTCACAGGTAAATAGTGGCGTAAGTGTCGAGTCTAGAAACCAGCACACATTTTTAACGAGTGAACCAAGTGATAAATTCGGCGTGTCTGCGCCGGAAACAGTTATTCCTCAATCAGTAGCAGCCTTTACGGTTGGAAACGGACACTTCCCGATGTGCGACGAAGAATGGGGCGGTGACGTAATACAATCTATAGACAATATGGAACCCGCTGATTCATACGGTAATACCACTTTGCCTGATAGTCTACGTTTACCTACCAACGGTCCGATAGATGTGGATGAATTGGAATCATTTCTTAAAAACACTAAGGACATTGGAGTCCAGTGCAATATGATAAACAATTGTAAATGCAATAAACGTGTAACCTTTTCAGAAATATATGCTACACTTGGACCCCCTGCGTCAAGACAGCAAAACAATATTCCAGTCCATGTAACATCACGTAGTGATCAATCAGACAGAAATGGCTTCTTGCCATATAGGCGTAAAAGAACAAAAAGGTATTTTATTGGTAGTTATAGGAAATCTATGACCATCGATAATTTAGCTTCATATGTGACCGACAGGGGACCCAAGGTTACAATGATTCGTAGGTTTCCATGCAAAAATTCAGACTATGTCGTGTTTAGATTGAACATTGAAGACAATGATGTAGGTTCTCGTGTAGAAAATAGTTGGTTTTGGCCCGGGTTTGTCAGATGTGAACCGTGGATGAATAAGAAAAGAGACCATGTTAATAATAATGATAATAATAATGTAAATACACGGTACGGATCCTCGCTCAATAAAGGCAAACTATCTGGGTACTGTGATGGAGAATTTTATGGCCAGGCTTCCAGTCTAATGGGTTATGGTAGTAGATTTACATCGATAGGTGTTGATTAATCGCATTCGCAGTCATGGATAATAGCCAAACAGTTAAACTAGCTTTGATGACCAGGAATGTAACCGGTCTAATGTCCAGTTGTTCTTATTTAGCAGACTGTTTAAATTCTAAAGAAATTGATTTCTGTGGAATTTCTGAGCATTGGCTCTGTAATAAAAATTTGCATTTCATAGATTCACTAAACAGCAATTACAGTTCAATCGCAGTGTCAAATAGTGACCTTGATCGACCAAATTCAAGGTCATCAGGTAAAGGGGGTGTGGCCATTTTGTGGAATAAAAAACATGACACTTTTGTAACTCCATTATCTATTGATAGTGATTGGATAATAGGTATCAAATTTCAGGTATCAAAAATTGATTTCGTATATATTTTCCAATTGTACATGCCATGTTCGAATCATACTATAGCCAAATATAGAAATTGTATCGATAAATTATATGATTTATGGCATTTATATTCTGACTTGGGAACCGTCCTTTTCATGGGGGATTTCAATTCCGATTTAAAACACAAAAGTAATTTAAATAGTAGAGAATCTCTTCTTTCAATGTTTGTAGAAGATAATAATGGAGTTTTAATAGATAGTTTGCCTTTATGTAAAGGTCCGAAATCTTCATTTGTGTCTTATGATAATAAATCCGAGAGCTTAATCGATCATATAATTATACAAGTAGAAAAGACTGATTGTGTACAAAAATGTTCGATCATTGATGATCATTCATTGGCTGTATCTCGGCACAGGCCGATTATTTGTGGGATTCATATCCAGGTCGGATCACTATTGTCAGATAATATTTATAGTGATAGTTGTAAAATAAACTGGTCCCGAGTAACGGAGACAGAGAAAGAGCAATTTAGAGCTTATCTATCAAGCTCTAATGATCTCTTAAGTGCACTTTATCAACCATTGTTAGTAAAGGAGGATATTGACGTAATGTATGATAGGATTATTAATGCTATCACCCACTCGTCAAAATCGTCCTTAAAAAAGAGAAAATTTAGAAAATTTCTAAAACCATATTGGAATGAAGAGTTAAGTAGATTACATTCTTTTATGCTCCATAAACGTAGTATCTGGAAATGTGCGGGCGCTCCTGCAGATTCGAACCCTACACATATTGATTATAAGCAATCAAAAAGGGAGTTTAGGCGTGTCCATCGACGGAGCGTATATCAGTTCATATCAGATGAAGATGCAAAAATCGATAAAGCGGCAGAAATTGACAGCAGTTTATTTTGGTCTTTGCTGCGTCGTCGTAAAAACCGTCATAGAATTTCGACGGGATCTGAAATTAAATTTGACAGTGTAACATATAGAGATGCCGCAGCCATTACCGAACAATGGCAGTGTTATTTCTCTAAGTTATATTCTGCATCACAAAACCATCATTATGATAGTGATTGGAAATCGATAATCGATGAGAAAGTAAACGATTTTTTCAATAGTCCGACACAGGGGGTATCCGTAAAGGTAACCACATCTGAAATACAAGAAGTTCTAAATACATGCAAAAATGGCAAAGCCTGCGGAGAGGACAATATCTATTATGAACATTTGAAATACGGAGGTGAAATCGTATTAAAGGTTTTGGCCAGATTCTTTACAGCACTTTTAGATTTTTGTTATGTGCCAGAAAAAATGAACAAAGGTCTGATCGTTACCCTACACAAGGGCGGTAAGAAACGAAAGGATGATCCGTCTAACTACAGAGCAATTACTCTAAGCTCGTCCATTCTTAAAGTATTTGAAGGCGTAATATTAAAACGAACCGAGAAAAGTATATACGCAAATTTAAACGTACAACAGTGTGGTTTTCAACCCAGATTAGGCTGCATGATGACTTCATTTGCATTGAAGGAAAGTATATTATACGCCGAAGAAAACAAAAGTAAAGCTTATGTTTGTTTTTTGGATGCAAAACAAGCCTTCGATAGGGTGTGGCATAATGGACTTTTCCATAAAATGATTGATGTAGGGATAAATCAATTTATTGTTAAAACCTTGATCAATATGTACGGCTCTATGTCTAGCCGTGTTAAAAATGGGGCATTTATCTCGGAACCCGTCATGTTAAAACAGGGTACCAGACAAGGCGGGAAAATTTCACCTATACTGTATTTATTATATATCAATGGGTTAATACAAGAACTTGAAAACTCTAAACTCGGTTTTTGTATTTACGACAGATGTCTAAGTAGTCCTACTGTAGCCGATGATATGGTATTAATAAGTCTGTCAAAACAAGGGCTAAGTAAAATGATTGATATCTGTTATAAATATTCTTGCAAATGGCGTTACGAATATAATGCGTCAAAGTGCACTGTTATTGTCTTTAATGAAAGCAAAACAGAATTCAAAAAACAAACAAGAACATGGGCTCTAGGTAATGACCCGATATCGGAAAGCACTACTTATACCCATCTTGGAATCAAAGTAGATAAGTACTTTAGTATTAATGAAAATGTACGTGAATCATGTAACAAGTTTCGAAGTACAACCCTGAGTATTTGTAACGATGGTGATTTTAACGTTCTAACACTACTGTCTTTATATAAATCTATTGTTCTACCGTCATCTTTATACGGGTGCGAATTGTGGGATAATATCTCGCAAACCAATTACCTTCATTTAGAACGTGCTCAATCTTTTAGTCTAAAAGTCATTCAAAAACTGCCGATTTCTGCCAATAACGTAGTTACGCAATCTGCTGCAGGTGTATTAAGCATTCAGGCCGAATTAGATTATCGGAAACTTACATTTTTTGGGCAGCTCTGCAGGCTACCGTCGAAGTACATATCTAAACAGATATTTGTTAATAGAATGTTTCGTTTCCTTTCTGGAGAATCTAAACATAATAATGGCTTCATACCAGATATCGTCAAAATATTGCGAAAATACGATTTGTATGAGTATTTAATAAACTTCAACTCAAACGCAATATTTCCATCCAAATTAGTTTGGAAGTCAATATTTCGCAAAAATGTAAAGATCTATGATCAAAATATGCTGAAAGAAAAGCTACCAGCGAAGTTTGATATAGATCATTTTAATAGATTTTTCACACCCGGTAATCCATGTGTACTATGGGAGCAACTGAGTCTTTACCCAAATAACAAAAAATGTTGTTATTCGTCAGTTTATATAATCTGTAAATTATTCTCTTCGCCCTATGTTACAGTCTGTGATAAATGCAAAAATACTGTTCATAATATAGTCGAACATAAAATATTTTTCTGTTCGCGTAACAACACAATCAGAAACAATTTATGGACGATTATTATCGATGCAGTGGGTCCGATAAGATTTCAACAATTTACCAGAAAAGATAGAATTGCGCAGGTATTAGACTGCTTTACTGGTTTTGATATCGGTGACGAACAAATTCGATCCGTCTTTATACGCAAAATAAGCAACGCATTTCAAAAGTTATTGTAAAAAATACAGTTTTTGATAGTGAATTTATCATCCATAACTACACAGATGAAATCCAGATTAAAAGGATCGTTTGTGATATGCGTTCTATGTAGCGTTGGTGAACGTACGAATTATTGTAACTGTGGCCTGAGGATGCGTTTGAAATTTTGGTGTTGTTACCGTTAACAACATTGTGAAATTGATAAGACGAATGAGTCTGGAATGCTTTTGGAATGAAATTGAATGAGCATGATGAGTGTGTTTTGAGTGAAATTAAAGGGAAGTAATCCAGTATCCAAATTTTGTTCAGGATGAACAAGGTTAGCGATATTTATTACCTTCCTCTAAAAAGAATATGTATAAAAGTTATATAAATAGCTGCCTATTTCCTCAAGAACCTATAAGACGTTTACAATATGAATTATGTGAGTGAATCTGTGATTTTTTTCTAGCTTTATTTATCTTGAATGAATTTGTTGATTCTATCTTTCTGTGAGCTTGGAGCGTTTCGAATGGTTTGAGTGAGTTTTTTGAATGAATGATTGGAGCGCTGAGTGAATGATATAGAATTATTTTGATCGGAATGATTGTCGATTTCAAGATGTTTTTAACTGCAATTGATGTTTTCCCGGCGAAAGAAAAAATAATCTATGTATTGTTTTTTGTTTGTTTTTTTTTTCATTTCCCGATGAATTACCCGGCTGAACACTTTTCGTTTCGTTTCGGTCAAGTGTTCTCTCCCGGGTTTCGAAAGAAATAGTCAATTTATATCTGTATGTCTCTCTCTCTCTCTTTCTATTTCTGTCTTTAGGCCTTTGTGAATCTCAAATGTCTGTCTCTCTCTTTTATACAGACATTTGTTGACTGTTTGTAATATGTACTTTGTATTATTGTTCGTTTGTTTGTATGTAAAAGTTTATATTATTGTTTGCTTTGTAAATTGTTCAATATGTATGTACATTATCTTCTGTGAAAGGAGGAAAAATAAAATATGTATGTATGTATGTACCAGTGGGTTGCTCCGTTTACATGAATGTCCTTTCTGCGCATGCATATTATAGAGGTCCGTGAAGTTGGCAGCCTAGCAGCCTAGCAGCCTAGCAGAGTGAATTTGGCAGCCTAGCAGCCTAGCAGACTGAACTTTTTTTTATCAAATTTATTGATATATAACACTAGTATTAAACACTAGAAGTCACGTCAAACCGAAAACACTGAAATTCTAGTGAATGTAGAACTGTTCTGGATAAATCACGTTATTCAACTTTTCCGACCAAAATGTCCCGAAAATTGCCCGCAACATATCAATCTCGCCCTAACAAATATAAGAACTTTAATCTTTTGATAAAAAAACGATAGTGGTCGTTTGAGGATGCTACGCTGCTAGACTGCTGGAAATGTGAAGTTGGCAGTCTGGCAGCCTAGCAGCCTAGCAGCCCAGCAGAGTGAAGTTGGCAGCCTAGCAGCCTAGCAGCCTAGCAGACTGAATTTTTTTTATCAAATTCATTGATATATAACCCTAGTATTAAACACTAGAAGTCACGTCAAACCGAAAACACTGAAATTCTAGTGAATGTAGAACTGTTCTGGATAAATCACGTTATTCAACTTTTCCGACCAAAATGTCCCGAAAATTGCCCGCAATATATCAATCTCGCCCTAACAAATATAAGAACTTTAATCTTTTGATAAAAAAACGATAGTGGTCGTTTGAGGATGCTACGCTGCTTAGCTGCTGGAAATGTGAAGTTGGCAGTCTGGCAGCCTAGCAGCCTAGCAGCCTAGCAGAGTGAAGTTGGCAGCCTAGCAGCCTAGCAGCCTAGCAGACTGAAATTTTTTTTATCAAATTTATTGATATATAACACTAGTATTAAACACTAGAAGTCACGTCAAACCGAAAACACTGAAATTCTAGTGAATGTAGAACTGTTCTGGATAAATCACGTTATTCAACTTTTCCGACCAAAATGTCCCGAAAATTGCCCGCAACATATCAATCTCGCCCTAACAAATATTAGAACTTTAATCTTTTGATAAAAAAACGATAGTGGTCGTTTGAGGATGCTACGCTGCTAGACTGCTGGAAATGTGAAGTTGGCAGTCTGGCAGCCTAGCAGCCTAGCAGCCTAGCAGAGTGAAGTTGGCAGCCTAGCAGCCTAGCAGCCTAGCAGACTGAATTTTTTTTATCAAATTCATTGATATATAACCCTAGTATTAAACACTAGTGTTACGTCAAACCGAAAACACTGAAATTCTAGTGAATGTAGAACTGTTCTGGATAAATCACGTTATTCAACTTTTCCGACCAAAATGTCTCGAAAATTGCCCGCAACATATCAATCTCGCCCTAACAAATATAAGAACTTTAATCTTTTGATAAAAAACGATAGTGGTCGTTTGAGGATGCTACGCTGCTAGACTGCTGGAAATGTGAAGTTGGCAGTCTGGCAGCCTAGCAGCCTAGCAGAGTGAAGTTGGCAGCCTAGCAGCCTAGCAGCCTAGCAGACTAAAATTTTTTTTTATCAAATTTATTGATATATAACCCTAGTATTAAACACTAGAAGTCACGTCAAACCGAAAACACTGAAATTCTAGTGAATGTAGAACTGTTCCGGATAAATCACGTTATTCAACTTTTCCGACCAAAATGTCCCGAAAATTGCCCGCAACATATCAATCTCGCCCTAACAAATATAAGAACTTTAATCTTTCGATAAAAAAAAACGATAGTGGTCGTTTGAGGATGCTACGCTGCTAGACTGCCGGAAATGTGAAGTTGGCAGTCTGGCAGCCTAGCAGCCTAGCAGAGTGAAGTTGGCAGCCTAGCAGCCTAGCAGCCTAGCAGACTGAATTTTTTTTTATCAAATTCATTGATATATAACCCTAGTATTAAACACTAGTGTTACGTCAAACCGAAAACACTGAAATTCTAGTGAATGTAGAACTGTTCCGGATAAATCACGTTATTCAACTTTTCCGACCAAAATGTCTCGAAAATTGCCCGCAACATATCAATCTCGCCCTAACAAATATGAGAACTTTAATCTTTTGATAAAAAAACGATAGTGGTCTTTTTAGTATGCTACGCCGCTAGACTGCTGGAAATGTGAAGTTGGCAGACTGGCAGCCTAGCAGCCTAGCAGACTGATTTTTTTTTATCAAATATATTGATATATTAAACACTGGAAGTCACTTCAAACCGTAAACACTGAAATTCTAGTGAATTTATTGATTGTCTTTTCATACCATTTATGATCTTTTTATTATCACTTTTTGTAAGTCAATTATGAAATAGAAAACCAAATGGAGGATATTTACAAGTCATCTTTTCACGGATAATCATACACATAAGAATATTTTTACACCCACCGAAAATATGTAATTTCATTCCATTTAAAATTACTTGAATATTCATTTCCTTGAAGAATAAACAAATTAATATTCACAAATTCTTATAAAAGTCTGTACCTTTTTAAGACTTTTTTCTGAAAAATCACACACACATACACACAATTTTTTTTTTATGTTTATGTGGCTTTTGTCCACTTTTTCAGTTAAGGGCATGTGGCTTTTGTCCGATGGGGCTTTTCTCCATGGGGGCTTTCGTCCCAAGGGGCTTTTGTCCTAGGGGGCTTTTGTCCGTGTCCCTTTTGATAAGTACCAATAATGGTCCTCACAACTTACAGTTTGATGAATAGCAGTTTATTTATTACATTTCAATAAAAAGAAGTAAAATAGGTAAAATAGGAGAAATTATGACAAAACTTATAGATTTAAAGGGAAATTATAACGAATCAAAGAGCAAGAAACACAGTATTTTGAAATGATTGTACCCTATTTGTAAAGCATTTCTTTTTTTTTCAAAAGTCTCTCAAACACCCTCACAGCTTTATTTGCTAAAATATATATCGTAAAAAGTCCATACAAAGAATAGTGTAGTGTAGAACAGGGAAATTTTCGCGTCAAGGAATGCTCAGGTTTTCCTGCACACGGTTCTAATTGTGGCGTTTTATTTTATAATAAGAAAGGTTTGATTTCAATAGATCTAGGTGAAATGGATTTAATCTCGTATTATGCACTTATAAATTCATTTTGACTTGCCAATCGCCGTAAATGATATGCGAATAAATCTCGATTTCAGCTTGCGATATAATATATTGTTAATTTCACACTAAGACTCTGCGTATGAGATTATTTGCGAAAATAAATATATTTTTGTCTTATTAAGCACACAAGTAAATAATCAATTGAGTTTGAAATTCAGGGAAACTTAGAAATCTTGTCCATTCTAACAATTTATATCGCTTAGGAACTTGAAAATATATTTTGTGGGTTTTTTAAGATTTAACTTTCATTGCAATTTAAGTGATTAATAACCGGCTGCTTGTTCGCAGCGTTTATAAGTCAGTGAAGCTAACCACCCCGCGAAAGACGATTGTAAATTTAAACGCGCGAAAGCATTTCCAAGTTTACAGCAAATTGTAAGTATTACCGAGATATTTAAATTTGGACAAATTAAATTTGATAAAAAAAAATTCAGTCTGCTAGGCTGCTAGGCTGCCAGTCTGCCAACTTCACATTTCCAGCAGTCTAGAGGCGTAGCATACTAAAAAGACCACTATCGTTTTTTTATCAAAAGATTAAAGTTCTCATTTTTGTTAGGGCGATATTGATAAGTTGCGGGCAATTTTCGGGACATTTTGGTCGGAAAAGTTGAATAACGTGATATATCCGGAAGAGTTCTACATTCACTAGAATTTCAAAGTTAACGGTTTGAAGTGGCTTCTAGTGTTTAATACTTGTGTTATATATCAATAAATTTGACAAAAAAAAATTTCAGTCTGCTAGGCTGCTAGGCTGCCAACTTCACTCTGCTAGGCTGCTAGGCTGCTAGGCTGCCAGACTGCCAACTTCACATTTCCAGCATTCTAGCGGCGTAGCATACTAAAATGACCACTTTCGTTTTTTTTTTCAAAAAGATTAAAGTTCCCATTTTTGTTAGGGCGATATTGATATGTTGCGGGCAATTTTCGGGACATTTTGGTCGGAAAAGTTGAATAACGTGATATATCCGGAACAAATCTACATTCACTAGAATTTTAGTGTTTAAGTTTTGAAGTGACTTCTAGTGTTCAATACTAGTGTTAGATATCAATAATTTTGATAAAAAATATTCAGTCTGCTAGGCTGCTAGGCTGCCAACTTCACTCTGCTAGGCTGCTAGGCTGCTAGGCTGCCAGAATGCCAACTTCACATTTCCAGCAGTCTAGCGGCGTAGCATACTAAAATGACCACTTTCGTTTTTTTTATCAAAAGATTAAGGTTTCATATTTGTTAGGGCGATATTGATATGTTGCGGGCAATTTTCGGGACATTTTGGTCGGAAAAGTTGAATAACGTGATATATCCGGAACAGTTCTACATTCACTAGAATTTCAGTGTTTACGGTTTGAAGTGACTTCTAGTGTTTAATACTAGTGTTATATATCAATAAATTTGACAAAAAAAAAATTCAGTCTGCTAGGCTGCTAGGCTGCTAGGCTGCCAACTTCACTCTGCTAGGCTGCTAGGCTGCCAGACTGCCAACTTCACATTTACAGCATTCTAGCGGCGTAGCATACTAAAATGACTAATTTCGTTTTTTTTTTATCAAAAGATTAAAGTTTTCATATTTGTTAGGGCGAGATTGATATGTTGCGGGCAATTTTCGGGACATTTTGGTCGGGAAAGTTGAATAACGTGATATATCCGGAACAGTTTTACATTCACTAGAATTTCAGTGTTTACGGTTTGAAGTGACTTCTAGTGTTTAATACTAGGGTCATATATCAATAAATTTGATAAAAAAAATTTTAGTCTGCTAGGCTGCTAGGCTGCTAGGCTGCCAACTTCACTCTGCTAGGCTGCTAGGCTGCTAGGCTGCCAGACTGCCAACTTCACATTTCCAGCAGTCTAGCGGCGTAGCATCCTAAAATGACCCTTTTCGTTTCTTTATCAAAAGATTAAAGTTCTCATATTTGTTAGGGCGAGATTGATATGTTGCGGGCAATTTTCGGGACATTTTGGTCGGAAAAGTTGAATAACGTGATATATCCGTAACAGTTCTACATTCACTAGAATTTCAAAGTTTACGGTTTGAAGTGACTTCTTGTGTTTAATACTTGTGTTATATATCAATAAATTTGACAAAAAAAATTTTCAGTCTGCTAGGCTGCCAGGCTGCTAGGCTGCCAACTTCACTCTGCTAGGCTGCTAGGCTGCTAGGCTGCCAGAATGCCAACTTCACATTTCCAGCAGTCTAGCGGCGTAGCATACTAAAATGACCACTATCGTTTTTTTTATCAAAAGACTAAAGTTCCCATTTTTGTTAGGGCGATATTGATATGTTGCGGGCAATTTTCGGGACATTTTGGTCGGAAAAGTTGAATAACGTGATATATCCGGAACAGTTCTACATTCACTAGAATTTCAGTGTTTACGGTTTGAAGTGACTTCTTGTGTTTAATACTAGGGTTAGATATCGATAATTTTGATAAAAAAAAATTCAGTGTGCTAGGCTGCTAGGCTGCTAGGCTGCCAACTTCACTCTGCTAGGCTGCTAGGCTGCCAGACTGCCAACTTCACATTTCCAGCAGTCTAGCAGCGTAGCATCCTCAAACGACCACTATCGTTTTTTTATCAAAAGATTAAAGTTCTTATATTTGTTAGGGCGAGATTGATATGTTGCGGGCAATTTTCGGGACATTTTGGTCGGAAAAGTTGAATAACGTGATTTATCCGGAACAGTTCTACATTCACTAGAATTTCAGTGTTTTCGGTTTGACGTGACTTCTAGTGTTTAATACTAGGGTTATATATCAATAAATTTGATAAAAAAAAATTTTAGTCTGCTAGGCTGCTAGGCTGCTAGGCTGCCAACTTCACTCTGCTAGGCTGCTAGGCTGCTAGGCTGCCAACTTCACGGACCTATATTATAGTCAAGTTTAGATTATTACATTATCTCACGCGACTCCCGGGCTGCCATTTGAATTTCCCCTTATTTTGCAAAAATGGGTATCTCGCGCGTTCTCTCATCTTGATGGCTAACTGTTAAACTATTCATTCAAAAAAAGAAATGGCAAATAACCGTTTCAATTTTTATCTGATCACATGATTTAATGTCCATTTTTTTCTAACACACAATTATCATTTTTAAGACTTTTCGGGTTATTTCAGCAAGAAGGGTGAGGAACGTCGACATACTGGAAACATGGGAGCTATTGTACCTTTGTAATCCAAAAGAAGAATGATTTACTGTTATCAAGGAATATATTTGATTGTAAAAATACGTAGGGCATTTTCTAGAATAGAATCTTACTTTAAAACACCCTCTTAAATAGATTAAACTACCTTAACTTACAGTTAGTAACATCTTGAAATTGACATTCGCCTCAATCAAAACCATTCTAAATCGCTCACTCAGCGCTCCATTCTTTCATTCAAAACACTCACTCAAACCATTCAAAAGCGCTCAATCTTATTGAAAATATAGAAACAACAATGTCACTCAAAATAAATTTGGTTAGAGAAAAATCACGATTTCACTGACATAATTCAAATTGTTAGCATCTCATGGTTTTTTGAAGTAATAGGAAGCTTTGTATAAAACTTTTATGTATTTTATTAAAGGAAGGTAATCAATATCGCATATTTTGTTCATCCTGAACAAAATTTGCGATAAGGATGAACTCCCCTTAATTTCACTCAAAATTCGCTCCTCATACTCACTCAATTTCATTCCTAAATCATTCCAAAATCATTCACCTTGTCAATTTCACGATGTTGTTAACTGTACCTGTGTAACCCAAATTAGGAATGATTTACTGTCACCAAGGAATTTATTTGATTGTAAAATACGTAGGGTATATTCTAGAATAGAATCTTACTTTAAAACACCATCTTAAATAGATTAAACTACCTTAATTTACAGTAAGTAACATCGTGAAATTGATATTCATCTCAATCAAAACCATTCTAACCTGCTCACTCAGTGCTTCATTCATTTATTCCAAACACTCACACAAATCTTTCTAAAACGCTCAAAATGTTTGAAAAGGATAAGAATAACAAATACATTAAGAAAAGATATAGCAAAAAGATCGCAATTTCACTGATATAATTGAAACTGTTGGCGTCTGATTGGTTCATAATGAAAAAGGAAGCTATTCATAGAACTTGTATTCATATTTTATAAAACGGAAGTAATAAATGTCGCTAATTTTGTTCATCCCGCAAAAATTGAGCGATGTTGGATAACCTCCTTCTCATTTCACTAAAAACTCATTCATCGCAGTCATTCAATTTTATTCATTCCAAAATCATTCACCATGTCAATGTCACGATGTTTTAACCGTTGGCAAAAAAAGACCAAAAAGCAATAGGGTTAAAAGAAACAATCAACAGATAACCATCAGTTCAAAGGTATGGTAGCTTACTTCTGCAACGAGATACAAGACGCAAGTAACAACATCGTGAAATTGACAAAGTGAATGAATTTGGAATATTGATAATAAAACTGAATGAGTGTGTGGAACGAGTTTTGAGTGTATTTAATGAGAGAACAAAATTAGCAATATTGATTACCTACCTTTAATAAAATATGCATACAAGCTCTATTGATGGCTTCCTATTTCTTCAATTACCTATTAGACTCTTACAATTTGAATAATATCAGTAAAATCGTGAATTTTCTCTATCCAAAATAATTTTGAATGACGTTGTTGATTCTATTTTGTTAAATGGGTTTGAGCGTTTTTGAATGGTTTGAGTGAGTATTTGGAATGAATGAATGAATGGAGCGCTGAGTGAGCGATTAAAATGGCTTTGATTGAGGCGAATGTAAATTCCACGATGTAACTAACTGTAGCAGTATAATTTGATTCTAATGATAATTTAAACAATATCACAAAAAGAAAAAGGTTCCAGGAAATAAAATCCCCCGAAGCAAAAAATTCTCAATAATATTGACGTGATATGTGTACCTAGTATCTTGATTTTTTCTACGATAATGCGAACTAATGACATCTAGATAAGATTATCATGGACCAAAAACTTACACGAGATTCAATATTCGATTATTTTTTTCAAAAAACACAACCAATTCCGTATTCTGATGCCGCAGTTAACGCATGTAAAATGTTTAAATTTATAATGAAAATAATCGAAATTAGAAATCTGAGCAGCAATGATTGGTAACGCATTTAACCTATGTAAAGGATATTTTTCCATCCGAAAAAAGTTAAAATCCCTATCATCAAAAAGCCATTCAATTTCAAGGTTGGTTTAGCTTGGTTGGAATTCAAAGTTGGTGGTTAAAGGTTTTTATCAAAATAAATACTATCTTCATAACAAAATGATTTATCCATAATATCAGATACTGTTTATGGCCTACTTCCCGCCGGTGTGACTTAAATACGTATATGACATTTTCGGCGAATATGGGCGAATGTGAGCAAATATAGCTTTTGTTTATAGAAAAGGCGTTTAGTGGAGATTTTTTTAACCGTAAATCCACTCTTTTCATTCAAGAAATCGTTATTTTTGTTTAACTTAAGCAATATTTTTGTAATTCTTTTATATTTCATTGATTTTGTGTATTATAAGAAACTTTCCATCTTTCGTGAAGGCAAATATGACTTCATGTGTCACAAATACAACTTTGTTTTCCTTCTAGGTAATTTCAACTATAGTTTAACACTTAAAATTAGATACGATATGTTTATGTGATTTTTAAAGTCTTTTTTATTCAATACTTAAATTGTAAAATTATTTGTTGTAGCTAACTACGGGAACATTAATAGGGCATATTGTTTCTACTAATTTTTCAATCATAAGTCATCGTTTATTCGGAATTTGAATTAGAAAAAAAAAGACACCATTTAAATTGTTTGAATTAACTTGCGATACTAAAATAATATATATAAACTTGTATTTATAAATTAATTATACTGGTAATACGATTATCGAAAGTCATATTCGCTCATATTCGCCCATATTCGCCGAAAATGTCATATTCGTATTTTAGTCATACCCCTTTCCGCGGAAGCCTACAAAAAAGCTTTGCAATCAAAATTATTTTCACTGAGTAATGAAACCAGTTTTTCGGCCAATCAGAATGACATGGATCTTGGTCAAACGACTGAAATTAGATCATTTCTTATTTCATGTTTGTTTGACCATTAAAATACAAATGTCAAGATAAATTCTGGGGAAGGAAAGTTATAAGATGAATGAAAAAAAATATCTATCGCTGAAAGAAAAAAATAAAAATTTCATTTAAATCGTCATAAAAAGGAGTTGGATTAGTTGGATAAGTTGTTTTATTATATTGTATAATAATAATAGAAATGGTGATGATGATGATGATGATGATAATAATAATAATAATAATAATAATAATAATAATAATAATAATAATAATAATAATAATAATAATAATAATAATAACAACAACAATAACAATATCAATACTATTAATAATAACAATAATAATACATGACTAAAGACTAAAAATCGGACTATGATTCAGTTGTCCATTTTCTCAGTTCTTACCAGTAATTCTTGTGTGTTCAAACGAAGACTTGTCAATGAAACTTGACAGGATGATTGCTTTGTTATAAGGAAAGTTCATTTTGAAATTAGATGGAACCAACAGAAAACGCCAGAAAAGGGACCGTCGTGGTGAATTTTCACTCATATTATTCTCGGTTTTGACATAAGATCCACAATTATTATTAGATTATTAGATTATTGGATTTTCTCGAAACTTTTTCAGGGTAAAAGCAGTGTCATAAAAATTCCGCTTTTAATGACGGGCAGGATCCTTCGGGGAAAACACGGAAAATGGGGTCTTATGTATTATATAAAATTGTTGTTTATGCTACAGAGTCTACAAATATTATCATATTCCGTTGGAACTTTCACACTTGGAACGGTGGAGCTCGGGGAAGGATACTAATTTGGTTATGAGGAAGGATTCTTTCAAAAAATGGGATGGATCCTTCTGAACACACAGGAAAAGGGGCTTTTCGATTTTCACTTTACATATGTGACCCGTTACGCGAAATAGCACCATCTGGGAAGTGTCGACTGCTTTACTAATTTTCTGAATCCAGAATAATCAATCTTCTTTCCCATGAAAAGGTTTTTGAAATGCGGCATCTGGTTGACCTATGCTGAAAAACGATCATCATTGAAAAAAAATCAAATTATTCCACAATTCTTTTTGGCTTGTGTGGATTTTAAACGTCTTATTTCTAGTTTTTTTAAGGGATGTAATCAAATATCAATAAGGTCATCGAATCAACGAAATAAACATATTGTATTACATGTACATTGTCAATCGAAATAAACATATTGTATTACATCTACATTGTCAACATCTTTGTCTCAATTAGAATTTAAAGAAATAGAATAATCGTTTGTTTTTGCGAGTGAGATTGATTAATATTCCATTTCGTGAACAACAAAAGTAATACTGTCACTCGCAAAAATATAATTTTTGTTGTTCCCTCAACGAAAAATAAACCGACCATACTCCTCTGTGTAAATGGGGTAAATTTTGCGTTGGTTTAATTTGGCTTCTTTGGTTTTGACATTATGGATTCACAAAATTTGATAAAAGTGAAATGTTTCGAATCTAGCTAAACCTGCCCAATTCAAATGCACACACTTGTTATCTTTTTGAGTGATTGGTTGCACTTTCGCTAACACCGTCACTCTCTTTGACTCCAACAACCTTCTATATGTAGCGGAAAATCCAAACATTCCCTCTCTAACAACCTACATCTTACACATCTCTCTCTCGCACATATCCTTCCTTATTCTGTAATACGTGTCCGCGTCACATGTCCTCTCTTTCCATAACTCAAACCCCCCCGTTTACCTCACATACACTTTATTTCTCGCCCACGCACCACATCTGTTCTCCTCGCCCACAGATACCCCCCTCTCTTTCACCCATACAATTCCCCTTTCGCGCTCACAAGCACTCTCTCTCACCATCATATCCCCTATCTCTCACCCACACATGCCCCCTCTCTCTTGCTCACACATACCCCCATTCTCACACCTTCCTCTCGCCACACATACACCTTCTCTCACACCAATTCTCTCTCTCGCCCACACATACCCCTTCTCCCACACCCATACCACCTCCCTCTCACGCTCACACACATCCCATCTCTCACACCCGCTCTCTCTATTGCTCCTACCTATCATCTCTCTCTCACACATCCGCTCTCCAACAGCACCTCTCTCTTTCTCTCTCACCCACCCCCCTTCCTCGCTCTCACACACACCTACCTCTCTCGCCACACATACACCTTCTCTCACACCAATTCTCTCTCTCGCCCACACATACACCTTCTCTCGCACCTATACCACCTCCCTCTCAAGCACATCCCTTCTCTCACACCCGCTCTCTCTATCGCCCTTGCCTATCATATCTCTCTCACATCCGCTCTCCCACAGCACCTCTCTCTTTCGCTCACACATATTTTCTCTCTCACATCCCCTCTCTCTCACACACACACTTCCCGTCTCTCTCGCCATTCTCTCACACTTTCCCTCTAGCCCAGACACTATACCATCTCTCTCACCGACTCTCATCCATCTCTGCCTCTCTTCCTTGTCCCCTCTCTCACCCCCTTCTCTCTCTCATTCACCGTATCTTACAATCCAATATACTTCCGTTCTCACAAGATTCCTTTCCTCTTTGAGAATAGGAAAGGGTGGGCGTTGGGGAAACTTGAAATTGTGGTACGGAGAGAGGGACAGAGGGTCGTGCGTAGGGAAAGGTTGTAGAATATTAGAGCAAGTGAAAGCATGGGTGTGTGTGTGGTGCAGTGCAGAACATTCAAAATTGGAAGGACGGAGATAACTGTCTCTATCCTTGGTTTGCAACTATTTGTGTCGCAGCTGTCGAATGAAAAACGGACATTATATCCTAGACATCTTTGCTTCTATTAAAGGCCCTTCCAGTTGGCAGCAAATAAAGTATGTATTCAGTTCCTTTAGATATACTTTCCTAACTTTTATAACAAGAGACTTATTTGATGATGCTAACATTTTCTCAAGAAACAAACAAAAACTGCTTGGTTTCAAGAAAATGCAGAATTGTTTAATAACCTCCCTTTAAACCATTCAATTATTAAGAATTGTATACCTTTTTTCAATTAATTTATTTCGTTGCTAGTTGAGCCGAGGGGGACTAAGTAGTTGGGCTGACTATCAAATGTATCAAATTAAAATGGTGTAAGTTCGAAACGGTCGGTCTTCCACTACAACGATCAAAACTGAAAAAAAAGATGGATTGAGTTTCTTTTTTGCAAGTATATATCTTACATGAGACGTAGCACAAAGATTATTTTTCGAGAATACACTTTCGAAAGCTATGATAAAAAAGGTGATTTTTGGAAAATAAATGTATTGTTTGGAAGAGTAAAGCTTAAACAATCTTCATTCAGAAAATCTCCTTTAGTACTCTTCAATTTCAGCAAGTTGTCGAGGCGGAAAACGTATGTTCATCAAGTACACACTTGAAATCGTTGAAAAGATTTAATTAAATAATATCTAAGTTGCAGGTGTCACAAACGAGCAAACTTTTTATAAAGGACCCCTTTTCCGCGACGCAGCATAGTATCTCAAAATCGTGACGATATGTGCGAGGTCACATGATGAGGAACATTCTGTTAAAGTGGAAACCCGTCCACAATTGAAGCAGAGGTTGTGTTAACATAAATTGTACCTACGGACAGACAGACGGACGGAGATGATACCAATATACGACCACCTTCGGCGGCGTATTAGAATGTTGTTTGTTTTTTTCGTATTATATACGATCTAATTCTAATCATTTCTTTCTCGATTTGGATTTTCGGGAAAATGAGTAACAAAATTATAAAACAGGAGTGCCGTTGTCGCAAGATAAGCAGTCACGAGAATTCCTTCTTAAAGATTTTTTTCTGACATAGTAAAAGCATGAGAGATGTGGCATGGAGACCCCCTTTTCAGTGACGCAGATGAATATCATCACTAAACTCCACCGAAGAGTCTGTTTGAGTTGTATATATATATCTACTCTATGTTATTTGTTAATGTAATTATTCTCATTAAATTTTCTCGTGACATTAGAAAATAAATATGTGATTTTTTTTTTTTTCATTTTGAAATAAAAGATGCTACATATGGTCCAATTTGACCACCGTACTTTCATTTTCTCTTTTGTTGATTTATACTTTGGTTTATTTGACCCAAATTTGACCTCTGTGGAAAAAAATGCTTAAACAACATTATCGACATATTTTATAAATTAAAAATAATACATTCAATACCATGAGTTATTCATTCCTCTGAAATCACGTGCAAAGCCGAGTAGGAATAATCAGATTTTTATTCATCTAAATAGCAGGGGTCAGATTCGGGTCAATAAATCTCACGGATCTATTTCAAATATGAAATGTCATGAACATGTATATAGCACAACACGATACTTCATGTTTGGTTCAAAGCTATTTCTAAAGAATCGTCCCCGGAAACCTATTAGAAATTGTCATAACATTTTAGTTTGTTTCTAATTAATTTTCAATGGAATTAGACCAAATAACTAGAGATATTCTTTGCAATTTATTTTGAATTTTATTGTAAAAAATTCATGCTATTCACCATTAAGTATGGTGACTTAACATTTCCATGAAATTGAATGGCGAAATACAAAATAATAAGTTGCCAAATATCACCATTCCCCGATCTAGATTTTTCAAGACTTTTTATAAGTTGAATAAATAAGTTTAGGTTAACATCATAACACAAACATAGTTTCTGTTGCTATTTTTTGAAGTTGAAGTCTAGATTGACTGGACTTTTATTGTGGTAAAGGAGTTAAAGACAGATTGTTTGTTTCAAGTAAGTTGAAAACGTAGTACATTTTTTAAGCTATTACCAAAAGAATAGCTCCTGACGTTCGGGGCCTTTCAAAAACACACATTCTAATAATTTTGCTGGGAGAAAATGATATTTTGTCAGCTGGATAACGATTTAAGGTATTCCTAGTGTGAAGCAAGGGTAAAGAGAATGTGAAAATTATACTAAAAACAAATAATACATGTTATTCCTCTATTGTATCTGAAATTTAAATGATTTTCACCGCCCAGTTTAAAAAAATATTGAAAAATCCGTTTCTTGAGTGGTTAGGGAAATCGGCCATAAGATAAGAAGGGGTCTATCTTAAAATGTTGACTGTGCAACTAACTGTGTGTAACCATGCGACATATATTATGTAATATATTTGGTAGAGATGTTACAAACAGATAGTTTTGAATAAATAATTTTAATCAAATAACGCTTAGTTAGCCAATAGTTGAAGCCGGGAACAAAATAAGGCGCCATTTTGTAATGCATTCTTGCTTCAGACACTTTCAAAGAAACTCCTCTTTTTCAAAAAGTATTGATGGGGCAAAGCAAATTCCTTTTTTCAAAAATTACTACAATACTTTAGGATTTCAAGCTAAAGGTATGAAAAATATTCACCGTGGAAAAATAGAGAAAATTGAACAAGAGTTATGCGCCCTTGATATAAAAAAGAACTCATTTTTAACCAAAATAACGTTTACATTCCCTAATCACACTCAAGTCTTTACCAAAATCACTAAGTAAATGAAATTTGTTAAGGCCATTGATTATCTTCGAAAAATGCTGGAAAATCACCATTGTGCTTAAATTATTACTTACACTCACTTATTCTTAATCTTAAGTGTCTTACTTTTTTTACTTTCATTATAAATTTACTCATTAACTGGAGTACGAATGAAAACTCTCCGTATGTATGAAATCGATCGTTGCTTTGTTTACGACACTCGTTTAGTATTTGGAATATTTTGCAAATGGACATATTCGGCCCCTTTTTAGGTTGCTTGATGTCTACATCACGCCGAATAATTTGTTTTTAATCGTATTTTGGCATAATAAAAAATGTTTCTGTTGGTATAATCGTTCGCCTGGTTAAAAAACATTGACTGAAAAGGGACATAACCTGTACAAAAATACATATAGGCATCTTCCTTGATAATATGAGTTTAAATGCCTTTAGTGTGTTTGTTTGAATGGGTTTTACGCCGCTTTCGACAATTTCGCAGTTATATCGCGGCGGTCGGAGCACCTAACAATGGATTCCTGTTATTTCTTTCACCTGTACTACCATTACACCCTTTCCTAGCCTCCGACTGCTATCTCACATAGGTTTATGATTATCTACCCATTGATGAGAGACAAACGTCGGAAAGGATATATGCCGCCACCGGGGATCGAACCCACGACTTCCAGATTGGAAGTCTTACGCCTAACCAACTGCGCTATGGTGGCGGCAAATGCCTTTAGTAAAAACGGAGAAAATGTGTTTCGTTTATAAGCGTAAGCACTTTTGTTACTAAATTTTTACGGTAAATCGGCTTCCAGGGATGTGACTTCCGACAGTCCTTTGGTTGGTACGCGAAAAGAAAGACAATTTCCTGCAATTTATTTTGATGGTTCGACGTATTTTTTGTATAGATACAAATTTGGTAACAGGATCGTAAACGCATTCAAAAAATTAAAGTAATAAGATTTAAATATTTTGTTAAATTTAATCAAATTTCAATTGAGTTTATATAACTGGACGTCCTTTTTAGCGGAACGTCGATGATTATGACGTCATCTAACCTACGTGCAAAACGACGCGCTTGATAGGCGGAAAGAGCCGACATTAACCTATTTAATTCCGATCTTCACACTAGGAATACCTTAATATTGAAAAGACTTAAAAACGCTGGCATCTTTAGTATTCTCATATTTTGATTTTACTTCACCAATTTTTATACGGATGTGCTGACACTTGTCGGTGAATTAATATCATGCAAAAGCGAATACTTGAAAATGCCAGATTATGAAATGGATATAAATCTAAGTTGTTTTGTTGTTGTAAATTCTTTGTTGTGTTGTTCAATTATCATATGCCTTTAACCCGTATGCCTATAGAGTATAATTGTTCATCGATAAATTTCTCTTCTATTCTAAACCCTTAAATTTTCGGATGCATTATTATTTACGGGTACATGTCTTCCTTTAAGAATGCATAACTTTAAACTTTGCAGCATTATTTGAAATTCATCCTTAGAATTTTCATGAGAAGTGGAATGAAATCGAACGATCAAACTCTGAGACCACATTTCAAAATAATTTCATTATGTCTAATATACAGTCGATATTGCTTGAGCGACCACGTCTATTAAGCGACCAATTTTATTAAGCGACCACCATAAAAAGTTCCTTCACCGTAAGCTAAATCCTTGCAAAAGAGGACATTCTTAACGTAAAATGGTTATCATTGAATCTTATGTTATTGGAGCCTATTAGAATCGTCTTAACAAGACGATTCTAATGGGTTCGAACATCATAGGATTCAGGAAGACTTGACCGACAATCTATAAATGCTATCAAAATGATCTGTCACATTTATAATGATATTTTGCATTAACCGACCATTTCCGTAAACGACCGCTTTTTGGTAGTCCCCTAAGTGGTCGCTTAACACAAGTTTTACTGTATATGGAAGTTAGTTTTACTATAAAGGCATATTTTCTGTCTTTTATATACTTTTTGTACTGGTAGTATTACAAAAGACCACCAACTTATTTTTTACAAATTGGTTAGAATCTTAATTATTCAGTACAAGAAAATAATTTGCAAAGTATATTATATATGAAAATAGCCTCAACCCATGGAAGTTATATTGTCCAAGTGATCACTACGAATTTTGGCAGATTTATAAAAGGTCACAATAGAATCATTCGAGTGAAATTGATATACATCAATTGAGTTATGAGAAAATGATTTACGAAATTTCCTTTGTGAAACATTATAGTGAAATGACCTAAGCCCATAAGAGACATATTTTTCATCCAATCACAATACTTTTTTATATTCTAACACAGGGTCACCTAAGGACCAATCAATTTAAATTTGGTTGATATTCACAGGTAACATTCTGATAAAATGATTATCAAAGCTTATTTATGTGACCCGTCACGCAAAAAAGGACCATCCGGGAAATTTGTAAAATGAATATTTGAAAAAGAAATTGGGTTCACCAGAGGTCGCATTTCAAACATTATTTCACTGGAAAGTGAGTTGAACATTCTAGATTCGGAAAATAAGCCCATTACGAAAAGTTTAGACCCTAGTCAGTCCGCGCAAACCGCGCAGTCTGACTAGGGTCGACACTTTACGCACTACCCAGATGGTCCATTTTCGCGTGACGGGTTACATATTATATAGAACATACAGAAAATTGACCTCTGCTTTGAAGGGTATAATTTTCATCCGATCACAACAAATTATTTAAGTCTGCTTTAGAGTACCCATGTAATATCAAAGCGATATTTGATTGATATCTATCGTTTAGGTCTTGAGAAAATTTTATTAAATTTTTCCACTATATAAACTGAAACTAGCTTCTTATCGGTCACTGCATGTTTTCCTCTTTTCGACACATTTACAATAAAGGAATTGAATAGAATATTGCGTTCATGCAAAGAGTAAAAAATCACGAGAATTTTGGTGAAAGAGTTGTGTAAAAAGGCGATATTAGTAGACAAAAGAAGACACCCACCCTACTTTGAAAAAGTCACAAAACTCGCAAAATGTAGGGAAATTTCAAATTTTCAGTCGAAGAAATACCGTTATCTTGTTGAAAAATCACGATGATTTCGATGTCTTAAAGGTATCTGAATAGAAATAAGTGAAGAAAACATCACTTAAGACATTCATTTGCGTAAATGTGGTGAAGTTGTTAAATTTACCCCATCCACCAATGTTAATTTTGACATTGGGGCTACCCATGTTCTTATTCAAGTCAAATTGCTTTCCCTGGAGATTTTTTTGGTGCATTTAGGTTTTGCTTTCTACCAAGTGCAACGGTTATCGGAAATCATCAAACATTTGTATTTTTAACTTTATTAAGCATTAATTTCCGTGCTTTATTTGAGTGGCCGATAAGAAGTTAGTTTAAGTTTAACATATAGAGAAATGTTCTCCTCCCAAAAAATACACATTTTTCATCCGATCTAATGATTTTTTTTGTAATCTGATGAAGGGTTACTCATAGTTTTTTCCAGTAAAATTTGGTTGATATCCATCAGCTGTTTTATGAGAAAAGTCATTTTTACAATTTATCGAAATTAGCCAAGCCCATTATAGTCATGTTAATCATTTGTGCAAGAAAATATTGAACAAGTTTGAAAAAGTGTCACCCAAGAATCATTCCTTTGAAGTTTGGTTAAAATTCATCTATTAGGTTCTAAGAAGAAGATTTTTAATGACAAAGTTTACGACCGGACAGCGACGTGCACGAACGGACAGACTCGGCGCCATGACAAAAGTCCAAGTAGCCTTCGGTCAGAGGAAGTAAAAATGACGATCTTGGTCATCCTGCGTGCAAATGTATAAGAAAATAAGGAAGGTGTTTACAAGTTCGAAACTATGAGAATTACATCCAACAAGGGCTCACGTATGCCCCTTTGTCAGACAAGATTTTGACCCTAAAATATTTGAAAATCTTTTTACTTCGACGCCTCAAAATCTTCCGTCAAAGGAGTGCGTTTTGTCATGATTCATTTACTTTTTAGAGTTAGATCTTGCCACCGCTGCAATCTTATGAATTTTAGAATTATTTTGTCTCCTTCCACTATTTGTCTCTTACGAATGGGTCGATAATCGTAGACCTATATGAGATAGCAGCTGGAGGCTAGGAAAGGATGTGGTGGTTGTACTGTTGAGAAAATTACTAGGAATCCATTGTAAGGTGCTCCATCCGCCGCGAAATGACGGAAAATAATTTTGAAAGCAGTGCAAAACTCCATTCAATCAATCAATCAATCAATCAATCATATCTGCAATCAGCATTATCAAGAAATTATGTACTTATTACATACATCGCATAGGCGTTACTAGGATTTTGAAATTTATACGCACTCAGAAGACGACCGACATAGAATATATAGAATGAAGGCGATATGTGGACTGTGACAAAAGATGAATGTCCTCCGTCTGCTTCTTTTCTATGATTTAAGCGTTGGTGAATAATTCAAACATCGTAACTACAGCTTGAATAAGCTGTAGTTTCGATGTTATGATCATTCATCAACGATATTTTTGAAAGAGGATATATTTCTATTACGAACTTGCTAATGTGTGTAATAGTAGTTACGCCCTTGCATTGTTTTGGTCCCTTCATTTTCAGTTTTGAGTCCTTAAGATTTCCCATTTCGGGGGCCGATGAATCCTGAGAAAGCATAGGTCTGAAACTACCCCTCCACAGGTTTGTGAGTATTTCTTAGATTTTAAATGTAACATAATAACAGTAAAATGTTTATTTAGCGGCCACCAAGGGGACCACAAAAATCGGTCGTTTAAAAGAACATTCGCTTAGTACACGTATTGTTTACAAATAAGAGAAAAAATGATTAAATATGTAAGCTTTTGCCAATTTCTCAACAATCCTATGTCGTTACACTAAAAAAATCGTCCCATCGATACGATTCGCACGAATTTTAAAAACATAGGATTCAATTACAAGATTTTCAGACCAAAAATTCCTGAGATATTTTGATTTAAAGAAGGGCATTTTGAACACGATCGTTTAGCAAAAATGGTCGCTTTGAAGACGTGGTTGCTCGAGCAAGATTGAATGTATTGGCTTTTTCGCCAGGTGCTAATTAAATGATAAAGAAAAATAGATATTTTTTTTTTAAATCGAGATTTATTTTACCAAAAAGCAATTCAGAATTATGTAGGGATACACAGATTTTTGTTTCATACCTCGATGAAAAGGAGGTGTTTTATTCATTTCTCAACTAAATAACAAAGAATATATATTTATAAAACATAAAAGGGGTAAGGTTTTTGATTCATTTATCCGTGATATTTTATATTCATTTTCATTATATAATCATTTAGATAATGAAAATGAATATAAAATATCACGGATAAAGGAATCAAATTTAGATAGAACTTTGCTAATTTTAGTCATAATTGTAACGAAACTTCTTTTATGTGCACTTCTTTCGTAGCGGTATGACGTTAATGACGACACAACAGATTATTACATGTATATGAGCCTGTGCGTGACATTTCCAACAATTTGAAATGTACATTAGGTGCATAGAACGAGCAGTGTAGACAGTCAACTATTGTAAATGTAATGTTACCTGATGGTGTACAAGTTCTTTAGGACCTTATCTATCTACTTAACCAATAGTGAAGACTCTGGTCAGACTGTGCGGATGCACAGGCTGGTCAGAGTCTTAGCTATGTACATATATGAAATTGTTGGAAATCTAACACACAGGCTCATATGTTAAATAAAAGGTAAATGATATTTCTTCTTTTATATTACTTCTTTTAAATATTCAGAGTAAAGTTATTTTATTTCAGAAAACTGAATTTATATGTTTTTTAAGACAAACAAAGTGTTTTTTTTAATTCAATAAGGTATCGAACTGAAAACCTTATTCATACATAAGGGTGATTATGTTCTTTAGTTTACTTCCTCCATATTGAAAGAAATCTACTCATATCTCATAATTTTGATATCAACACAAAAAGTAGATATTTCATTATTGTTTGGGAAGATTTACTTATGCATAGTCTTACAAAATTGCTGTGTTAAGATATTTTCATTTAGGTATGAAACAAATTGCCATCAAATAAAAAAAATGCAAGACTTTTGAAGGACACAGCTAGAAAATAAATTATCATTGATTCAAATGAACTAAACGAATCTTACCATATCTTAAATGATGTATATTCCTCTTCAAATGTCACATCATGTAATTTACCTGACTGAATATATATCTGACAGTAAATCATCGTGTCTAACAGGCAAGAAATTCCTCAGAGAGTAAGAAGTCTTTAAGACCTATCAGAAAGGAAGATTGATTTCACTCCCGTTATTTCATCTATCTATTTTGTTGCAATCTTTCTGCGATAAAAGACGACCAGTCTCAAGAATTCCATGACAATGTGTTCAAAGTTAAGAGACGCTAGTCAATCACTCGCTATTCACTCCTACGAAGTCTGCGTCTCTAAAAGTTACAAAAATATGGTGGAATGCCTTAAAGTACAAATGAGTATAATGTGAAATTGACAAGGTGAGTGAAATAAAACTTAAAAGAATGAATTGAATAAGCGAGTTTCGATATATTTTAAAGGGGGGGGGGTACTTCAATATCACTCATTTCGTTCAAATTGAACGAAATCAGAGATATTCTATTTCCTCCCCTTGAAAAAACTTAACCTTAAATAAAAAAAAATGTGGTTGCCTCTCCGGACCAATCAGATTCTTTCAAGTCCACACCTACTTATGAAATTATTCAATGATTCGTTGGAGTTGAATCAGGTAAATTCCAACACTTACGAAGGATCTTTGAATTCTCAATAATCAACCTCGACAGTTTGGGTGTGTGCGAACAGATGACGAGGTCCTTAAAGCACACTGGATCAAGGCAAAATATCATAAGTGCAAATCAGTGTCTGTTGCATACTCATGTAAATTGTCGCCAGTTGAAATCTAGACTTATCAACCGAGTCCAAAAATATTTCTTTTTTCACATGGTATATCTTTGCATGCTTGAGACTAACTGTTCCAATATTATTCTTTAATCAAAGTAAAAGTAGCTGGATATATGCTTCGGACAAGCTAGATTTAATTGTTTTAGCTTAAGCTGTGAGCTTGATCTCTGAGCTTTCTGAATTTTGATTTCAAATGGCACACCTACCTGAGATGATGTATAATTGTTCAAAGTTTTATAGAAATCTATCCATAGATCTACATAAATCGGGAAAGTTTCGGGCGGAATGTCGGACATTCACGCACTTGTTATACATGTAAGGAAAACCTTTTCTCGCTTTATGCAATCGGGTGCCTAAAGGATTTTTTCACATATAAAGCCATCCCATTACTTAAGAAGTTCCAAATATTGACTTAAGGTAGCAATGGACACATGGCGTCATTTTTTTCCGCCCAATGATTTTTTTTCTTGGTCATATATGTTGTAGATTAATATTGTATAGTCATTATATCAAAATTTGAAGGTACCTTTCCATGCTCGTTTTCATGCTAGAGTTATCTGCCCTTGAGTGGTATAGGCCATTTTTTAGTAAAACGGTTATATTCGTTTTAGGTCTAGTGTAAACTCTGTACTAGGTTATAGCTGTAAAACACATACATTTTGATAGACCCTATACATGTACACAATGGCTATTAACAAAAAAAATTCTCTTTGAGCAATTGCATTTGCACAATTTGCTTTCAAAAGTTAAAAATGCACTAATTTTTGTAATTTTACTAGGTAAAAATACCACAAAAACCTATTTTTTGAAGAAATTACCCAATGAATTTTGCTTATTTTCCGATATGTTAATAATCCATATTTTTCCTTCATTTGGTAAAAAATTCAGCATACCTTTCCATGCAAATAAGAAAGTTTTTTGTTATTTTTCAGTGACCCCCCTAATCGAATGACGGTTTTAACGCATTTTTATTGTTTAATTTAATGATCCAGTCATTCAATTAATATCAAATGTTGAAAACAAGCTCAATTATAAAGTTTTACCATCATTATTCTACGTTATTTCCATAAGTAGAATCTTTCGAAAACCGGTCTCTTTAAAGAACGCGCAAAAAGAGCCGTAAAATAAACGAAAACCCACTTCCGGTTTATAGAGTCAGGAGACCGCTGTCCATTGCCACCTTAAATAGCTCACAGTAGTTTTTCTTTCCGATTTTTGATTGTGAAAATATCAAATACCTTAACATTTCTTTCGACATTCAATATGTTTTCTTTCAATATGTGGTTGAGATAAGCTTAGAAAGAATTCCAGGAATTATTGCTCGAGAACTGCCAATTATATTTAGTTCTAAAAGAAAGTTGACACCTTTTATGTTCATTTTCATATTTAGAAAATATCAACACCATTCGGAACACCACTCAGCCAATCTCACGATCAACCTCGGATGTGCATAGACGAACCATTTTTAAAAATTACGGGAAAACCTTGGAAAAACTCGATGACGTCAGTTAAAATGGCGTTAGCCCTCGAAACTGTGAGTGAAAACATTCGACGTCGCCAACGCTACTCGTTTAAGTCACTGACGTGAATTCATCGAATCCTTATATAAATATCTTTAGATTCTTAAAGACGGCTGAAAAAATCTTAATTTTTGAGAATGATTCGTCATTCTCAAAAATTAAGATTTTTCAGCCGTTATTTACTGTGAAATCTACAGTGCTAGATTTTCTTACACTGTTTCCACCTAACAAAATGCGCGATTTCGTTACATACCCATCCGCCTTACATACATCCGAGGTATGTTGTAGTTTATGGAAATGGCCGAGTGTTGTTCCGAATGATACCAACACATATAGTTACGGAAATTTTGTACGACACGTCCCCTGTGTATTGATAAAACGACCATTTTTGTAAAAAAAAATATTAATAATAATAATAAAAAAATAATGATAAAAAAAATACACTGCCCTCATTTTTACGGTAGGCTTATTGTTGCAACTTTTCATTTTGCATGTTTCGTAAATTCATCACCCGCAATATAAAAATATCTATCTTAGATTAGGTTCAGTTCAATTATTCTGTTTTAGTATACAGAATTAACGGTTATAAGAAGATAATAATAAATAGACAAACTAAAAGCCTATTTACCTCTATTTCGTTCGCAGACAAAACAGTCCTCGCTACAAAACCCAAAAGGAAATAGATTTCTTTATTCATCCCACAGAAATCTGTAAAATTGTTGACTGAACAGATACGTACACGAATCTTCTTTGTAACCCGTCTGTCATATCGTCTGCTCGATCATACATCAACAATAAAATAAATTTATATTCTATAAAATTCTAATATTTCAGTCTGCGGCAATAACTTCAAATGTAAATGAGAATATGAATGGTTTGTAACCTATTCAAAAACATTTAATATTGTTTTAGAATCCATCTAGTCGGCTAAAGTATGATTTAGAATTCGGAATCACAAGATTTTTAAATTTCAAAGATCCGAATAAATTTTCTACAAAGAATTTAAATCGTTTAATTTCGCCTAATAGGCAAAATATAGTTAATAACATCGTGAAATTGACAAGATGAATGGATTTGGATTGTTGTTGGAATAAAATCGAATGAGTTAGAGGGGGCGAGTTTTGAGTGAAATTAAAGGGTTGTAATCCAATATAGCTAATTTTGTTCAGGATGAACAAAATAACCGATATCAATCACGCCCCTTTAATAGAATATGCATTCAAGTTCTATAAAAAATGCATTCAAGTTCTATGAATAGCTTCATAATTTCAACAATTTCAGTTATTTAATCATTTTTTCTAGCTATACTTATTTGGGAGCTTTTTGCATGTTTTGAATGGTTTTTTTGAGTTAATGAATGGAGCGCTAAGTGAGCGATATGGAATGATTTCGATTGAGATGAATGTCAGTTTCATGATCTTATTAAATGTAAATGAGTCCGTAAAGTTCGATTTTGTTATTGTACGATGTTACAAGAAAAAAATCCTTGGTTCGCTCGTGGTGTTGTCGTCAATTCACAAACAAGAAGAGTACTTTTTTCGAGCGACCTTCCTTCATAGGTTACAACTTTCGTTTTGCTATCATTTTTATGACCTCCCTCGAAGAAGAGGGGGTATATTGCTTTGAACTTGTCGGTCGGTCCGTAGACCGTTTTTTTTTTTTTTTTTGCCCGGAGCTTATCACAAAAAGAATGCGAGCTAGAATCATCAAACTTCACATGTGGATAGTTCTCATTGAGGAGAAGTGCAGTGCACAAGAACCATTGTGAGTTATTGCCCTTTGTTGATTGAAAAGGAATAGGTTATTGACCTACTTTCATGGGAGGGGGCATAAATGTTTTTTAAACATTCTTCGTTATTTCATTTTCATGAAAATCGTAGACCTATGTGGGACAGCAACTGAAGGCTAGTTTAAAATAAAATTGTAGTTCTGGTGTGAAATATACCAGGAATCTATTGTTAGATACTCCAGCCGCCGCAATATATCTGTAATATTGTTGAAAGTTGTGTAAAACCCCATTAAAAACAGATAATTCCATTTCATCATAGATGATTTCTAACAGAGTGAATACTTTTATTTGTTCAACTGGACATAGTCCAGCGAGGCTATTGTCGTGGCTTTGTGTCCGTCGTGTGTCCGTGCATCCATCCGTTAACTTCTACTTTATAAACCTTCTTCTCTTAAACAACTAAACAGAATGCAACAAAACGTCACAGAAAATGGTGCTAGTGACATGTTCTTTCAAATTGATCAGGCTGTCATAACGGGCTGCAAAGTCACCGAAAATAGCCTTATATGGTAAAATATAAAACGATCATCTTCTCTAAAACTACTGGCCGTAATTCAACCAAACGACACAGTAATCATGCGTATGACATACTCTTTCAGATTTCTTCTTTTAATCCTGATCAGTCTGATAACATGGGCGCCATAGGTTATCCAGTAAAAAAGAATAGGATCACGTTTGGTGAAATATAAAATAATATTTTATTCTTTAATGACTTGTTGGAATTGTTAGATATTGATGATTTTGACAGGTAGATTTTTGGATGAAAAAAAAATATACACAAAAAAATATTGCAACATCAAAATTGTAAAAAGATAAAAGGACTTTCAATTAAGACAGATATAAAAGTCATAGAACATGTGTGTCGCATTTTTAACCATTGATTAAATAACGTTTTTCGGAATTAAGCGTAAAGTTACACTAATATAATAAACTATTCTAAGCTAGTGTAACGGAAAGATAACACCCAAAGTGGTGTAAGGTTTCATAATTGTATGACGAGATACATGTTATTGTATAAGTCAATAAAATCTATCTATCTATCTATCTATCATAATTGAAAGAGCAGGGTAACATCGATTTTCATTTGCTAATTTTACACTATTTCTCACGTTAGTTTACTCTTTCAGTGAAGAAACTATTCTCAGAAAGTGTGGATTAAGTTAACCTGATTTGGTGTAGAGAAATGTTCGGTTATGCTTTTTTATGTCGTTCTTTTGGTGTAACTCTTTAAAACTTTTCTCAACTTTTTTCTTGAAGACTTACAGTATAAATAATGTTCAAGAAGTGTGCACGTTTAGTTCAAAGGAGGGGATAATATATCATCCGCATTTGAATCTTACAGGCTCTAAGATCCGAGTACCTTAGTGCAAATCATTTAACATAGAAAACCCCATCTTTTAACATAATGGAACTTGTGCCAGAATTGTTACTTTTTTACCTTTAAAGTAGGTGTTGTCTTAAGCAACTTTGCCATATTGACGCCGTCATAGAAGAGCTTAGTTGCATTCGGATGGGCGAGCACTTTTATATTCAAGTTTAGAAAGACATAAACATGTTGATGTATGGCGGAGTAAGTCAGCACGACATTTAGTTTATACTAATTTATTTTAGTTCGATTGCGACGAAAGCTCAAGCTTATAGAATCGCTCTCGAACACTCAATCCTGATGTTTTCAAGTCCCTGAGAGAGAGGCAGTGGTTTAAACCCACTGCTACCCATTTTTACAGCTGGGTGAACTGGGGCTGGCTATTAAGTGTTTTGCCCATAAACACACCCCGGCGACAGAGGGGCTCGAACCACGGACCTCCAGGTCACGACATTTCCAAGAAATCCATTTTTTTATAATATGACCTACATCGCGAAAGTGAAATAACACCGTTGGATATGTTTGATATTACACGGGTGTTGTTACACTGGCAGAATAACTTTGAATATAAGCTAGGAACGAATAACAACTTTCGTTATGAAAATGACGTCATATAGTGAATTCGTAGACGTCATTTCGCAAACGAAGTTATATGTTTCGAGGAAAAACTGGAATAGATAAATATCTGGAATTTCTGCGTTTTATCACAAAAAAATCAGGTCATATTATAAATAGAATATTAAATTTGTGCTCATTAAATACCGAATTTGTTAAACTCATCATCTATAAACAGATAAAAAGTCTGTCTGAACTGTGTCCAGATGACTCGTTTGATACATTCGGGATACAATGACCACTCATTCATTGTCCTTTAAGTGCCTCATGACATAGATAACCATCTTCATTTGAACAATGACAACTCATTTCAAGAAGAAAGAGTAAGATTATTTTATTTCTTGGCTGCATACTCTTACCAATTCTTTTAGTGTATCACATGAGTGACCTTAATTAGAAATAAAACCGGGGCGACTTCTCGTTGATTCGGTTTAATTGTCCGTAGAATTACACGGAATTGTTGTCACCGTCTCCTGATTACACAGGATAGTAAATTAATGATGTCTAATCAACACTTGTCATCTAACGTCTAGATCCAATAAATTTAAGGATAGGCATATTATGAAAGGTCGATGTCGTATCATATATTGTCTTATTATGAAAGGAAATATATGTCCTCGTTTGAGGATATGTTAAGGTAGAGCACTAGGAATCAACTAACGTCGTGATTCATTAGATTCAAATGTACTCGTATATTATACAGATGGCATTTGCGTACAAATTCCCCCCCCTTTTTTTTTACTTTTTTTGTAATTTCCCTTCTATAAACTTTTAGACAAAAGTACAAGGAGACAACTTTCGAACAAAGGAGGTGTTATATTATAGGGATGAGTGTCTTTTTCACTGCGTTTATTGGGGTATAAAGTGCAATTGCCTTAGCACATGGCAAATAACGCCCGTAGGGCGTTATGTTTAAGCCATGTGCTAAGGCAATTGCACTTTATACCCCTATAAACGCTGTGAAAAGGACACTCTGCCCTTATAATTGCAATCCTCTTGGTCTAAGAAACTATTAAAATACTCGGCTAAACATTAAAGTTTCGAGTCTACTTTTCTGCGTTTATTACACAATCTATTTTTAGATCGGGTATTTTTTTTCTCGCTATCGAAGTTTAACGGCATAAAGTTAAACAAATGGTACACAAATAAACGACAATTTGACATTCGTCGAGGTACTTATGATCTAAACATAATTTTGACATGTAACTCTGCATTTTAAACCGAAACAATCGTGATCGGGCTTAGCTGAGAGGGTTGCTTGGTGGTCTTCGTCGACTCGCTGTAAACATCGACTCAGAATCCGAACTGCATGCTTTTAATCATAAATTCTTTCGAAAATATCTTAATTTCTGAAATATTAAACATCAATATTACGATATGGAAGGGGAACGAGGGGTTTTCGTGTTCCTAAAACACAGGTCATGCAGATCGAAGGTCGGGGGTTTTCCGATAGACCTATTGCATTTTATACAGAAATAAAGTGCAATGGATTTCCCCACGTGATGCGATTTAAACCAATCAAAATTCTTTATTTTATTAGATTGCAATTATCTATGAATGAGTAAATTAGCAAATTAAGAGATTGCGTAGTTATTTTGCAATCGATTTTTAATGATTTTACTAGGAGAAAAAAACATTTAAACTAGCTTTAACAACTTGTGATAAATCCTCTTTATACTATTTTGTAGCTAATCGCTTGATCTTTAATAAAAATGAAGTTTATTATCCCCCATTTTAGCTAATAATCATTTTAAAAAAGTGGTATTTTCTTTTGTATCTAAATGGAGCGTGCGAAAGTAAAATTTTAAGCAAATCAGGCTATTCTTGATTAGGCGACAATTAAATTAGATGCCCTATTTTTATTGGCCAAGTTGATTACACCTTTGCGTGGTAACATATTCCAAGAGGTTTACAAAATTAATGGAAAGGTCATCAATGTTAACTGTGGCCACGAATGTATTAATTTAGGAGGAACCACTAATCAAAACCTTTACTCACGAAAAAAGTATCCTAACTCCTAACTAGAACATCTTGAGATTATTTAGATGGGATTTTGCTCCTTCATTGTAAAAATTCTATTTAGTCAAAGTACTCGCATATCATATACCATGCATAGCCTATTTTAGCAATTCACTGTGACTAACTAACCATGTCTGATTGCACGACATACGTGTACACAGAAACCCTAAGTAGATTTGGTGGGATGATGAGATGCTTAAAAGTCTAAAAAACATTGAGAGAAAACAAACAGAACAATGTGACACGGTGAAAAGAGAAATAGTAGATCTAAAGGCTAGAAGTATGCGAGACAATTTATTATTTTTTGGTATACCAGAGGAAAAGGGGGAGCGTGATAATGACTGTGTACGCAAAGTCCTTACGATGATCGAGGAAAAATGTAAAATTGAAAACGCAACTACAGACATAAAGTTACATCGTGCACACAGAATTGGACGTTTCAATTCTAATAAAACGCGACCAATAGTTGCCAAGTTTGTGTACTTCCCCGATAGAGAAAAGGTGCGATACAGCGCAGACCAGCTCACACGTCCCGAAGGCATAGCACAGCAATTTCCCTACGAAATAGTCACTGAAAGAAAAAGACTTTATCCTGTGATGAAAAAAGCCCGTGACGATGGAAAAGAGGCCTTTCTAGTAATGGACAAACTCTACATCGATGGTGTCTTATACAAGGAACCTACAGCACAGGGACAAAATCACTAGGACAATAGCGGGAATAGTGTTAAGGTTTTACAATGGAACATCGAGGGTCTTACACGCGAAAAACTGAACAACAGTGATTTCTCTTCATTTATCAGTGATTATGACTTAATATTCCTTTCAGAAACTTGGACTAAAAAGAATTCCAAAATCGCATTAAATGGTTTCACATTATTTCATTCTTACAGAAAATTGCAGAATAAACGAGCAAAACGATGCAGCGGAGGAATTTTACTCTATGTGCGAAATCAGTTTTCGCATGGGGTGAAATTAGTCCGCAATACTTTCGATTATATCCAGTGGTTTAAATTGGATAAAACATTTTTCAATCTACCTGAAAATATTTATATTTGTTCAACATATTTAGCACCTGATGGTTCACCTATTTATGAACATTTTGATTATGACATATTTGAGAATATTGAATCTGATATCAGATATTTCCAAAAATTAAGTAGTAAAGTATTTATTTTGGGAGACTTTAACTCAAGAACAGCCGGTAAATTTGATTTTATCGATCATGATCAGCAGTTGATAGACTGTGAAGAGATCGACGCTCCCGAGATCTGTTCTATCCCGCGCGCTAACTGCGACAAGGGATCGAATCGATTTGGGGATTGTCTGCTTGAGCTATGCAAATCACTGAACGTGCAAATTTTGAACGGTAGAGTGGGTAAAGATCGTAATATTGGAAAATATACTCGTAATACACACAATGGAGAAAGTACAGTGGATTATTTGTTAACTAACTACCAGAATTTTGATTGTATATTTGATTTTGCCGTACATGATTTTAACATCTATTCAAATCACGCACCATTATCCTTTAGTTTAAAAATTAATTGTGCCAAATGGAAAATAATTACATGTAAGGAGAAAATTATTCATAGGTGGAATAATGACTATAAAGAAGATTTTTTAAATGATATTTCCACATCAATCAACAATTTCAATCTCAATTTAGAGAAAAAAATCTCTGATGAAAGCGATCCAGAAATTCTAGTTGAATTGTTTACTAATTATTTAAATGATATCGGCAATAAATATTTTGAAAAACGTTGTGAACTCAATAAAAATGTTAATTTTATTGACAATAGTGAGTACCCAATGAAAGAATGGTTTGATGATATTTGTAAGCAGAAGAGAGTTACCTATGAAAAAGCATTGCAACAATATAATGCCTTAAAAAATGATGTCACTAGGCAAAATTTTCTATTTGCAAAAAAAGATTATAAAAATCAATGTAAGATCGCAAAACGTAGATATACTCGAGCATTTGCAAAAAATTTAGAAAAACTTAGAAATACAAAACCGAGAGAATTTTGGAAAAATTTTAGACAGAAAAGAAACAATACCAGTATTTCTGATATAGGCATTTCAGAATTTTACGAACATTTTGAAAATTTATCGTCCAATTTTGACATAACAGAAGATGAAGAATGCGAGGATTTTTTGAAAAACTTTGATTGTGAAAATCACGAATCGATTTATGAAGAATTAGACTTACCATTTTCAGTAAATGAATTAAGGCAATGCATTAAAAATCTTGGGAATAATAAAGCATGTTCCACAGACAATATTATCTATGAATATTTTAAGGAAAGTATTGACCACCTTGAAAAACCGCTTTTAAAATTGTTTAATTATATTCTTATGAAAAAAACATTTCCAAAATCCTGGTCGAAAGGCGTTATTACACCAATTTATAAAAAGGGTGACCAGTCCGATCCAGCCAATTATCGAGGCATAACACTGACTAGTTGTTTTTCTAAGCTTTTTACATCATTGGTAAGGAATATGACTTATTACTATTCACCGAAACTTGGCACTCTAGGTCACGTGATATTAAAATAAGCGGATTTCAATCGTTTAACTGTCCGCGACCAAAGTTTAATAAGAAAGCTAAGAGGCATAGTGGTGGCCTTATAATTTATTATAAAAATTGGTTGGAGAATAAATTATCTCTAGAAAAATTAGATACCAAAGGGAAAATTTGGTTTAAGTTAAAAAGACAACTATTTGGCTATGATAATGATTTATTTCTATGTTTGGTCTACATTCCTCCAGAATTTTCGCCAGTATATAAAAATGTGGAATCTGGATTATATGAATTTGATTTCTTTGAAGATCTCAGTAGCGATTTGATGTATTACAACAATCAGGGTGAAGTGTGCTTAATGGGCGATTTTAATAGTAGAGTCGGGATAGAGCCGGATTTCACAGCAAATCTGGGTCTACACCGATTCATTGATACAATCGATACGTCGGAGTCACATGAAGTTAGCAAAAGAAATTCTTTCGATAATGTTTTGAACGGATTTGGTCGAAAGTTTTTAAGTTTTTGCAAGCAGCATGAACTTTTGATATTAAATGGCAGACTTGAAGAAGGCAGGTTTACATGCTATTCCATGAATAGGGGGATTTGTGGCAAGAGCGTGGTTGATTATGTTATTACACATTATGATAATTTTACACTATTTCACAATTTTCAAGTAATGGATCTAACAGAGTTCTCGGATCATTGTCCCATCAAATATGAATTTTTAATCCGCGATAATTTTACATCGCGATCAAATACGAATATCTCTCATAGTGATAAAATCACTTGGGATACGAACAAAAAAGGGCATTTGCTTGATACTTTATCGCAAAATTCGCAATTTTTAGAAAATTTAACAAACAGTTTGGAAATAAATGAGGTTGCAATCGATCATTATATCGAGAGTTTTTCCAGCTTTATTTATGATTCTTGTACAAAAATCTTTAATAAAAGATATACATATCGAAGTCAGGACACGCGCGATTCTAGGCCGGCTTGGTTCAACGCGGATTGTCAAAAAGCAAAATCAGTTTTTCTTGAATGTAAAAAGCGATACAAGAAGGATAAAAGTAATATTAATCTAATAGATTTTTTAAACAGTAGAAAAGATTACCGAAAAACCCGTAAAAAAAGCAAGTTAAAAGTATAACAACTTGCAGAAAAGTAGATTATCGCAAATGAGCCGAACGGATCCCAGAAATTTCTGGAAGACAATTAGAAAAGGAAAAACGAATTTAGATGACCATGTTTTGTCAGAAAATGATTTTCTAGAACACTTTAAAAGTCTAGCGCAGAAAATGGGCAACAATTACATGCCGGGAGATAATGAAATGGGTCAGAATAATTCTACCCGGGTCGATGAACTAGATTGTCCATTTTCCTATGACGAGGTCATTAAAGTTATTTCATCACTAAAACGTAACAAAAGTCCCGGTATTGATAAGATACCTATCGATTTTTTCATCGATTCTAAGGAATTCATAACACCGTTTCTGGTAAGGGTTTTTAATCATATTTTTGATTCGGGTATTTACCCGGAATCTTGGTCGAAAGGCGTCATAGTTCCGATACATAAGAAAGGTAGTAAATACGACCCAGGGAACTATAGGGGTATTACACTAATCAATTCTATGTCAAAAATCTTTTCCCTTTGTCTCAGGAATCGTCTCAATAAATGGAGTGAAAATGAAAATGTATTTACGGAAGCCCAGTTTGGCTTTAGAGATAAAAGAGGGACTACAGACTGTATATATATTTTACATACTATCATTGAAAAAATTCTGTCCATGAATAAAAAAATCTTTTGTGCATTTATTGATTACGAAAAATGTTTCGATACGATAAACAGAGATGCATTATGGTTAAAATTATTCTCGGTTGGCGTAAGTTCAAAAATGGTAGCTATTTTAAAAAGCATATATAATAAAGTATCTGCATGTGTAAAAATAGCGTCGGATCAGCATATTTCGGCTTTTTACGACATCATGATTGGATTAAAGCAAGGCGAGCCGTTGTCGCCGTTATTGTTTTTATTATTTATAAATGACATAAGCTTTAATATTGATTTTAACAATTTGACTGAAGACGATATTAACCACTTATTGTTACGTTTATTGATTTTTGCCGATGATATAGCGGCTTTCTCTACCGATAAAGTAACCCTGCAGTCTATGTTAAATAATATTTTCACTTATTCTATTAAATGGGGTCTTTCTATAAATGTTAAGAAAACAAAAGTATGTGTTTTTGAGAAACGAAGAAGCCAGCATAATTTTGAGTGGTTTATTAATAACGAAAAACTGGAAGTAGTTGACAGTTTTTGCTATTTGGGGTTACTATTTCATAGGTCAGGAAAGCTTTTACATGGCGTAAAAGCACTCCAAGAACAAGCTTCAAAAGCAATGTACAGCCTTCTAGCACTTTTCAAAAGAATACCGATGGACATAAAAACTAAACTTTCTTTATTTGATAAAATGGTTGCTCCCATTATGACGTATGGGGCACCTGTCTGGGGTATTTATGAATATAAGGAAGTGGATACATTGCATATGAAATTTTGCAAGATAATTCTAGGTGTAAAGAAACAATCATCAAACAATGCTGTTTTGGGCGAACTAGGAAGATTTCCTATGTCCCTTATATGTCTTGAAAAATCAATAAAATATTGGTTAAAAGTCAAGAGAAATCCTTTTAATACTATTTATAAGGTATATGCTGACTCATCTACCCATTTAGCCAATATTCGTCACAGCAGTATATTCAAAATCAATCAACTTTTAGATAAATTGGGACTTAATTTTATCTGGCGTAACTTTAACGTAGATTTTAATTACTTCCCGATAATCCAGAAGCAGTTAAGGGATCAATTTATTCAGAATTGGTTCGCGGATATTTCTAATTCACCAAAACTCGATTATTATAAGCGTTTTAAACTTTCTTTCGATTTTGAACCGTATTTACAAAATGTTACTAATGACAGTCTACGAAGATGTTTAACTAAATTACGAATTTCTGATCATAGGCTCGAAATTGAAACTGGTCGATATTCAAATATTGAAAGACAAGACAGGTGTTGTAAACTCTGTCAATCTAACTCCTTGGAATCTGAATATCATTTTATTTGCTGTTGTCCAAGGTTAAGAGAAATTAGACTTAAATATCTAATAATTTCTGCACGTTCCCTACTCTAGATACCTTTTTTAGACTGATGAAATCAAAAAAATGTTAAAGTCCAAATTAACCTTTCAAAATTCATAAAAGAAGCCTCAGTTTTGAGACAGGAGTTGATATCAATCCCTGCCGTTTGATTTAATTAGTGTTTTTAAACTGAAGGCGGAGCTGAATATATGTGATGTTAAAAATCTAGAAAAATACTTAAAATACCCATGTGATGTGTTTATATGTTTTTGTTTTGTATTGTGCATGTATACATTTGTGTAATATTTGTGTTTATGGCCATGGGCACTTTTGTGCCGATTTGCCAATATTAAAGAGTTTGAGTTTGAGTTTGAGTTTGGTAAATGAACGTCACAAGGCGTGGTCAATTAAGTACGATATTTTAAGTGACGCCCAATTTGGTTTCAAAACGAGTTATAGTACAATAGATGCGATTTTTATTTTAAATTCATTCATCCAGAAACAATTTATTGAAAAGAAAAAACTGTATTGTTGTTTTATAGATTTAGAAAAATGTTTTGATTCAATCTACAGAAACGGCTTATGGTTTAAACTAATAAAAAATAATATTTGTAGCAATCTTTTAAGTGTAATTCGTTCATTATACAACGAAGTTAAGCTATGTGTTAAACACATGAATTCTGTTTCAGAGCTATACAACTGTGATGTTGGATTGTTACAAGGCGAGTCTCTCTCACCGATATTATTTTCTCTTTTCATCAATGACATTGAATTATTTCTACAGCAGCATACAAATGACTGTTTTACAATTGGTCAACTATCTATTTATTTATTATTGTTCGCCGACGACTCAATTTTAATCTCGGATAACCCGACGGGGTTACAAAATTAATAAAATGCATTTGAAAAGTATTGTGACAAATGGAAATTGAAAGTAAATGTCCAGAAAACCAAAATTATCATTTTTCAACAAGGCCGAAACGTAGATAATATAACATTTTCGTATTCTGGAAACAACATAGAAATTGTCTCTAATTTCAACTATTTGGGTGTAGTTTTTAGCAGTAATGGGAAATTTAATTACGGTATAAAAACTCTAACAGGAAAGGCATCCCGGTCAATGAGTGAATTATTATATATTACAAAAAGCAAAGATATTCCATTAAAATTAATGCTTGATTTATTTGACTCTTATGTAACATCAATCTTGTGCTATTCTTGTGAGGTCTGGGGCTTTACAACCAGCGAAACGATCGAAAGAATACATAGAAAATTCCTTAAGAGAATACTAAATGTCAAGTCATCAACAAGTAATTCAGCAATTTATGGAGAATTAGGACGATTTCCTCTTCATATAAATATGAAAGTAAGAATAATCAAATATTTTATCAAACTATTTACAGATAAAAGCTCAAACTGTATTCTCCAAACTGTTTTAACAGAAATGAATCTACTAAACAATTCTAATTCATGGACGTTTAAAGTAAAGAATTTATTACAAAGTATTGGTTTCTATGATGTTTGGTTATTCCCTGCATCTGTCAATATTAAATTTTTCCTACCCATATTCCGCAATAGACTGAGGGATTTATACATAAATGATTGGTTTCGAGATATCAATATCCGCCCATCTTTAACTATTTTTAGGAATCTAAAAGATTCTTTTACTATTTCGACACATTTAGAAAAAATGAGAATTAGTAAGTATAGAAATGCCGTGACAAAATTACGATTATCTGCTCACCAACTATTAATTGAAACAGGACGTCATAGAAATATCCCTAGAAACCAAAGAATTTGTGAACTTTGTGACAAAAACGAACTGGAGGATGAATTCCATTTTTTACTTGTTTGTCCGGCATATACAGAATTAAGAAATACATATTTGAAGAAATATTACTTTACTAGGCCAAATATGATTAAAATGGTAGAACTATTAAAATCTGAAAATATCAAAACTTTGAACGGTATTGGAATATTTTATACAAAGGCGATGGAAAAGAGAAAGTTTGAATTAAACAACGTTTCAAATTGATTTTCAAACTAACAATAATACTAAACACTTTATACAATTTCATTTTTGTTAAGACCTTTCATTGTTCAGTATTTCCGCATTTCAGAATTAGTATCATTTGTAAATATTATGTCCATACTCATGTATGTTATGTATTATGTATGTATGTCGACGATGAACCTATGTGTTCAAGTCGTATTTCTGAATAAAATTCTGTTCTGTTCTGTTCTGTTAAAATATAAAAAAGAAACAGTTTTACTTCTATCCAACAAGGCGGTCGGCCTATCAGTGCATTTACTGCAAACAACCGCGCAATAATTAAGATTGTCAACTTTAATTATTTCTGATGCACAGACAACTTTAAACATAATTTATACACTCTTTAATTATTTGGTGGGCGTTGAATAGAGGCTGCATCGTTAGAACTCAAAAGAGAGATAAGTCTAGACCATATAAGTTGTTTAGCTATATGAAACTACCATTGCAAGCAAAGAGTTCTAACTTCATTTTTTGTCTTAAGTACATGTAAATGGAAGACATGCAGTTAGAACTCTTGGTTTGAGACGTGAGTCTATTTGAGGCTAGATTTTTGTCAAAATGTCTCGCGTATTTTTTATGTCAATCTCTTTTCCTCGACACTCTGTCTTTGATTGTTACACAACTCATAGAAATTATTATAGAATGGTTAAGGGCTGAAAGAACGGGCTGATTCAAAGTTTAGGATGATTTCTCCCATGAATCAGTTGACGTTTCCGAATGCGTGCATAAAAATTCGTGTTTGCGCAGCTTTAAGTCAATGGCATACCCGCAGATTGTAGAGATCTATTTGCTGACAGTCTTTCAATTTATCGTCGATGAAAAATGGCAAGTGATTCGTAAAATATGAATATGAAACTTTATTTCAGACTAATACATATATAGTACATCGTCTTTATAAAATATAAATTATACAGAATTATATCATGTGATACAACCTCGCCCTCTCCCGCACACACATACGCTCTCTCTTTCTTCAATCTATCTGCTATATTCATGTAAATTCACTAATCTATTAATGAAAAGTATATTCACATCAAAGCTGAGAATTTAAAACTTTTATATTCACATCAAAGCTGAGTATTTAAAACTTGATAATGTAAACGATGTTGATTGACATTTTTTTGGCGAACATAAGCCCAACCTTGCCATGCCCATATATATGGGCCAATCAAAAGTCCGTGCACAACTCAGGGGGTTATTTATCCAAGGATTATTCCTACCAAATTTGGTTGAAAGTCACCCAATGGTTTGGAAGGAGAAAATGTGTAAATAAGCCCCGCCATGATACGCCGGAGTTGTGGGAGTCAATCAATTTTTTTTCAATAATTCGTAAAGAGGGTCACCAATGAGCATTTATGCCAAGTTTTATTGAAATCGACCAAATGGTTTGATGGAAGATGAATTTAAAGATTTCTTAAGTGAGAATAAATAAAAATTCCTTGAGCAATAAGAGTAAAGATTGGGTTCAGCACAGTTAAAGGGTCTGTCGCACAAGATGGCGACTGCACCTCGCTTCCACGGCAATTATTTGTCTGGAAAAATGCAAATGGCATTGAAGTTAAGACAGTAAAGGTTATATCAAAATAAACATTGGAATAGAAAAGGTATGTCAAAACACGGGGATTTACCAAAAAACCTCGTACCTATAATGTCTTAACTATTTCCTTTTCCGTTTTATTTGGAATGTAGGCCAAATATTATAGTTTTCATAATTAATTTTCAAAAAATATACTTATTTAAATATCGTCGAAAATCATTTGTACTTAATTGTATATTATATTTTATATGGCACTCTTACAAATTAATTGTCTTACGGATGAGACGATAAACCGAGGTCTCGTGAGACGGTTCTTTACACCGAGCACGTTAAAGAACCATGGCGGATCTCAGCAGTGGTTTCGTCATGTATCCTTGCACTATCCCCCATAAGCACTAACCGTATTCTGTGGCCGTCGCTTTTAGGCGCCTCGCCGGGAACAAAGACAAAAATTCGAACAGGTGAAGGCAACCATGATTCTCTTGCTTCGTTGATAACACGACCCGAGTTTACACAGAATGCTACAGTTAAAAGCTCAACAACAGAGAAATTCACGTTGATATAAAAGCTAATAAATACCTTTCGATTTTATCAATCTATCCATTTAAAGCACTGACTTTCTTGCAGAATTCAATGGTGTAGCCAGAAGCTCATCAATATTACGCACGCCGAAGGTGTGGACTAGGGCCGTAGGCGCGAGGGGGGGGGGGCATGATTTTCATGTCGATGACGTACATCCCTCTCGTAAGAGGAGTTCGAGGGGGAAGCCTCCCCCGAGCAAATTTTGATATTAATGACTTGTTTTCGCGAATTCTACGCTCATTTTGAGATATTTTCGTTGGGTATCACAGCCACTTTTTAGCTTCTTTATACAAATGTAGATATAAACTTATGAAAATGTAAACACTCATCGATCTTGAAATATTTCATATTTAAAAAGTCAAATTAGCTCGAAAAGTATTACGCAAGTGCGTAAACTGCGTAATGGGCGCTACGCCCTTGGAATTAGCTAGGAGTCGTTTTTTCATCGCAACATCGCAGAATATAGTGGCATGAGGTCACAACTAAATATGACGTCAATAATGTTTACTTTTCATTGGGGCGAATTGGGGGATATTGTGGGTCCGAAGGGTTCGGTGTAAAGCACGGTGTATAGACAAAAGACAGATATTTAGTCGAAAACTTTGGAACCTGCGGTTCGGATGGCATAGTTTTTTCAGCCGGGGATAACTCGTCATATACCCCGGCAAGAAACCGTATTTAGTAATAATATTCAACACGTCACGTGCACAGTGGCAATCTCTGAGGTCCATAAGAATATTTGAAAAAGAGGTTACACGCAGCAAAGATAAACACAAGGATAATAGGATGTTATTAAGGAAGGAAGAATAATCCTTTTTCTTAAAATATTTCAAAAAAAGAAGAGTTTCGGCCCTGTTGAGCCTAAACGTTCCGTGCTCTCTGGCAATTGCACTCGGGAACTTTTCGGCGATTCTACGGAATATACCTTTGGAAAAATGAGGGCGCAGACACGAAAGCGCGTCATATCGCACGTTGGTTTATGTTACGTCACAGTCATCACTTTAGATGACGTTGCTAAAAAGCAAAATCAGCGAATGGATAAAATGGGAATATTAGGGTTTGATAACAAAATACAGTGTTTTACAGGGGCGTAGCAACGATTTTAGGATTGGTACGGCCAATGAGGGACGGAGGGGGGGAGGGAATCAGCTCCCTGGTAGAGAGTCGGAAGCTGCTGCATTGTAAAGATTTCGCATAGCTTTTCTAAGATTCTTTTCTAGTGTAATTTTGAAGCGATTCGGATGGGATTTTTTGAGACGCAGTAGCTTTCTGTCTGTTCTTTTCTAGCCGCTTCGCCGATCATTTGAATAAATGATTTATACACAGTGAACAGCGATGCGTATGTTTCACGATTTTTTCACGCACAGTCACACAAAAATTGAAAATGTGTTATTGTATAATTGCTTGTATCTGGTTTACACATGCTCATGGTCTTATTCAAGCGATTTATAGCCGCTTTTAGAACATCGGTTTACATCGACTTTTTTATAAACAAAGCAGACTCACTTCATGTGAATATGTTCACCCAAAGATTTTGCATAGAAAAACAAGAGCCGTCAGAGACGGATTATGCTCCCCGAATAAGGCATTGTCACAAAAACAAGATCCATGTTGGACATGGACATCCCCCGCCACAAAAGCTTGAAAGTGAACTGAAGCCTAGTAGATTAAAGATTCTTTTGTACTGTCCGAGATTTACCTCCTATTAAATCTAAGTATTAAAAAAACAAAGGGCAATAACTCCAAAATTATGCAAGCAAGAGTTATAGTTCTGGTGTATTGGACTTCTCCTCCATGAGATCATGCTCCAGACAAAATCTAAGTATCAAAAATAACAAAGGGCAATAACTCCAAAATTATGCAAGTAAGAGTTGTAGTTCTTGTGCACTGCACTTCTCCTCCATGAGATCTATCCACCCATAAAGTTTCAAGTTGATAGCTATTATACTTTAGGAGATATGCTCCAGACAAAATCTAAGTATCAAAAATAATAAAGGGCAATAACTCCAAAATTATGCAAGCAAGAGTTGTAGTTCTTGTGCACTGCACTTCTCCTCCATAAGGTCTATCCACCCATAAAGTTTCAAGTTGATAGCTATTATACTTTAGGAGATATGCTCTGTGGTCAGATTTCAAAGACTCAAATAAGCTGTTATCTTATACAGCTAACATAAAGGTAACAAACATTAAACCCCCTTTTGGCATGACATATTCTAAGACACAAATTTCAAATAGTTTAGGGTAAAGGGCATCTGATTTGCTACTCAAATGTGAAATTTCATCAAATTCTGAGCATGGGACTAGGAGAAATGAAAGAATAGCTGTATTTAACGCTCTAACGTAAAGGTAACAAACATTAAGCCCCCTTTTTCCATGATATTTCTTTTTACATTAATTTCAAATTGTTTATAGTAAAGGGCATCTGATTTGCTACTCAAATATGAAATTTCACTAAATTCTGACTGTTAGACTAGGAGAAATCTGGGAAAAACTTTTTTTTACCCTAAGTCCCCTTTTCCCGTGACGAGGCCTTAAATCCAAAAACCGTCACAGATGCATCATCACTATATCATAGGGAGTTCACATGGTAAGTTTCATTCAATTTGGCCTAGGGATTATGGAGAAATAGGTGGGGACGGACGGGCGGACGGACGGACGGACGGAATTACGGACGTACGGACGGACGGACGGACGGACAGACAAAGCGGCGGCTATATGCTCTCCCTTCGGGGAGCATAAAAACATACAGCACCAAAAATGAAAAAAAAATTAGTCGTCCACTTGGCATACTTGGTAGCATTGCTTTGCCTAAACAGGGATTTGGGCGCGTTTGTGATCATTCTATCGCTAATAATTTGTTTGCATTGACGATGCTTTTATCGTTACCCGCATCAGAGCTGAGTAACATAGCCAAACGAGGACCATGTCGTCGTTTCATGTCATTTTGCATGATGAAAATTCAACGGCGCATCTACTTGCTATACTTAGAGACGCTGCAGTAACGTCGAGTCATTTTATGATAATCCAGTATTTATTTTTTTTAAATTATATTTGAAATCGCTATATAGCATCAAATAGCTTATCATCGTATATCATTTAAAGCTTTTGAACAGCTCTATTCTAAAATCACTTAATTATGAACCCAATGGCTGTGAAAAAATATAAAGTATTACTTTTTCTGCGTGTTTATCAGTTTACTGACATAAAAAGAGCATGACGTGTTTTCGATGCGGTTCATTATACATGTTTTTACATATGAAAACCAACCCTTGCGACCAATATGCTATTCGATTTGTAGACCCATAGAAGCTGCATAATTACTGAGAATAGAATCACCGAAAGCCGTTGCAAATCATAACTGATCAGACAACCTTACACTAAAAATACCCGCAATTATCAAGCTACAGTGGGTTGCAATCCTATTGCAACTTTTGCAAAAGGTCACTGACTTTTAAGTTGCAAAACCATTTAAAGAATCCACAGAATGGCCATAAAAACATGAATTCTATCAAAATAATTTCACAGCTTTTATAAAGTTTTTCTTTTGATTTGGTTTCTATTTAGAACAAATAGGTCTAACCACACAGAGTCTATCTGGAACCCATTTGGACCAAATTGAACGATATTCGTAGAGGATCATTAGATCAAAGCACAAACCAAATATTGAGCTTCGTTCGTCCTAAAAAGTCTTTTGACAATTTTTGGTGACGTATCTCGAAATTTTCTTCAACCATACCATATTTCATAAAATAATCAAATTTTATCCTATAGTATGTCACCAGATTTTTTTTAAAAAAAATTCCACTCTTTAAATCAAGTTCAAAAAAACATACCGGAGCAAAAATTTGACTCAAAGCTTGGCGAACTTCATAGCTTTCGCAGATGATTAATAGATGATATCTCATGCAAAATAATAACATATGTTTTTACTTACTAAAAATTTGTAAAACCAGCTTATTCTATATTTGTAAGATGATACCTGAGGTCAAAACTTTGAGTGAGTCATGAATATTATCTTAACAATTTTTTAGAGTTAAAATCTTAACTCACCAAAATATTAAGGTTTCTCTTTTTCTATAAACATAGAATGATGCTCTAGCGGGTAGCTCGAATTTCGTCGCGTTGGTATCAGTGAAACAAGTTTTATACTTTATTATAAAATTACACCATATGCAATTTTTTAAACCTTTTAACACCCTTAAGTTAAAAGCATGTAGAATGTTAAAGAACTTGTGAAATTTGTGATGACTGGAACGGATGCCTCAGTTTTATCAGCTGATACGATCCCGTATGGTAATCTTTTTTATGTAATGCCAACGGTCACCAAATATTGCGGCTGTGGTGGTTGTTTATATCTAGAAATTCCGTCAAGATTTAGTGCTAAGCCTGCTTTACTTTTGCCGAAAAGGCCACAGAACGATATCTTGATTTTCAATTTTATTATTTATTTTTTGTCACCGCACTATGTCAAGAGATAAAACTTTTTTGTTCATAAAATCAATGGTGCTTCCTCAGTTTTAATAAAGCTTAACAAACAAATACTTTAAGGCCGTTGCATACTGGGATGTTGTGCCCGCTGTTTTCGCACATGCTGCCATACGATAACGGAGTTTAAAGCTACAGTGTATGGCAGCTACACTCAGTCTTCAAAGGCTGAATGTAAACTAGGCTTTTACTTTGGTACTTTTGGAGTAAACAAGCACGTGGTTTTCGTCTAAGAGAGCGAATATTTTTTTATCAAAATTGGAAATAAGTATTCTATGAAGGAAAATACTGGATTTTCCAAATTACTTAAAATGAAAGCTTTTCCACATGTCTGTCTATTTCCGCCAAGGCCATGTTCACAAAATTATTGGTGCGGCGAAAGCCGTACCAGCCGTACCGCTAACTACGCCAATGTTTTACTACGTTTTGACAACAAATCACAATATGCCAAAAAAGGCCTTCACAGACGATCGGAATGAATTAAAAAGATGTTGGGTTTTTTTCTTCGAGCGTATTGAATAACAGAAGTACCCCCAGAGGCCAAATAAGCCAAAAATGACCCAAATATACTACACTTACGGTCGAGGTATTTTACGGAAAAATCCGAGCGGTATTCCGAACGTGACAATGGTTGCCAATTTTTGCACTTCGGTCCGTCACCGTTTCTCGTGACGGGTAGCGTTAAGGTTACATGAGGTATCATTCGGAACATCGCTCGGACTTTTCCGTAAACTGGAAAGTACCTCGGACGTAAGTGTAGTAATTTTTGGTCATTTTTCGGTAATTCGGTTCTTGGTGGTAATTCGGTTTATACGCTTGAAGAATAGTATATTCCTTTAAAGTTTTCCAATTGTCTGTAAAGATCATTTTAGCATGTTATAATTTGAAATCAAAACGCAGTAAGCCACTGCGTTTTGTTTTCAAATCATAACATGTCCAATTTTTACCTTACGTTGACTTTATTTTTCGCAACGTCATCCTCAGTTATATTTGTGACGTCATATAAACCCACGTGTGAAATGACGCGCTTTCATGTCTGCGCCCGTATTATTCCCGAGGTCTATTCCGTAGAATCGCCGAGGGTTCCCGATTGATGGGGTATGTTTCTAAATACGGAAATTCCGGAAAGTAAACAGAGGAAATTAAAATACGTCGGAAGTTATGAACTAGTTATTGTGGAAATTCCCCGCTTTATCTTTAAAGCTGGAGGTATATCATTTTTTAAAATAAAATTGTTAGACACATCTAAATTTGGTCTCATGTTACATTAAACGGATTATAAAAGTTTTTCTACTTCCTAGATATTTCATTACAACCCCAGTTGTGTTGTGTTTATGAAAGGTTAATCTTTGTGAAAGGTAAAAATAATTCATACATTGTAATTATGTTGTTTCGTTTCACGTTTGTGCCTTTTACTTTTTTTAGTTTATGTTTATTCATTTTAGTTCGGTTACGACGAAAGCTTAAGATTATGGATTGGTTCTCGAACATTCAATCTAAATTTTTTTCACGAGAGAAATGCAGTGCCACTGCTACACTTGGTTTTTATGTGTGTCCTAGAGTTTTTGGGTTTTAAAGTATGAATAATATATACTAGCATAAACTTCTAATAATAAGCGCAACAAAAATGGACAATTAATGAGTAGTGTTAATTGAACAGAGCTGATATAAATTAAAAGTCAAATTTCCGTCATTTTCCGCAGAATATTGCATGGCAGGTATCACGGGACACTAAATAAATTGATTGATTGAATGGGGTTTTACGCCGCTTTCAACATTATTTCAGTTATATCGCGGCGGGACACTAAATAAAGCATTATTCCGTATTTTCTTGAAATTCTGGATTGGCGAGGGGCCTAATTTACGATAAGTAGAGTCATTTTACATATAGTCCGTTTGACTTCTATATGGACCAACCTTTTCATCAATTACATAAAATTGTGTTAGAATGAAGGATCTCTATGTGATTAAATATTACTTTCAGCTTAATACCATTCCAAAATATATTTTTTGGAAACAAAATGATTTTAAAATAATGATTTTGTCTATTTAGTTAATGATAATATTTTCGCCTTTTCTGCTCTTAAACATGAGGGATGGTAAAGGCTGTTTAGTTGTAAATGAATGTTAACAAATAGTAAAACCACGTGGTTTTACACTAAACACATTTGACAGAAGAAATGTCCGTTATACCATATTTGGAAAAGCTAATTAGC